>OZ024922.1:1712963-1907963 GCA_964017225.1 Netelia inedita | reverse complement strand
GAGAGTCTTGAAACGATAGAGAGAGAGAGAGAGAGGAGAAAGAGACGCGTGTCGTTCTTCTCGCTTTCCCGTCTTCTTTCGTTTAAACCGTCGCGGTTCGTCCATCACGGGTGAAAAACTCGTCCGAGCGCGAAATTGTGACCTGCAACGTCTCCGCCTCTTCTCTTCCTCGTCTCTCTCTTTCATTCTCTCTCTTACACACACTCTTACACACACACACACACAAAAGACGCATACTTTTTTTTTGCGTCCATAATTCGCTACTCGTGGTTCGTTTGGCTCGCATGATTGGCCCGGCCGGTGTCTGTCCGCAACGTCAGGCACATGCACAAAGCCCGTCGGACAGAAACAAGGGAGCTGAAAAATTCCTTCGGGCGTGAGCGAGATGGAAAGATACGGGCGCAGGTAGACAGGTGCCGTTTTAAATCGTGCAACCTGCGAAACGCTATATACCGTATACTACCCGCATTGTGTTTGTACGGAACACGTAGACGCCATCTACTTCTGTACCAGTACTCTTACGTACTTTGAATACAGTCGAGTCTCCGTTAAGGTAGTCCTATCGTGGGTGGGGGAAGTACAATTTTATTCACGTTTTTTCTCAAATACCAAGTGGACAGAGCGTTTAAATCCATTTAGAAAAGTTGTTGCAAATCGACTAAAGAACAGCATACTCAAAATTCAAACCGATCCTACGTAAAGTTTACTTGTTATATAATAAACAAAATCATGATTTTTTTTCCCATAAGATTGTTATAAAAAACTACTTGAAGCTTCTTCGATGTCGTATAAAAATGTGTGTAAAATTTCAACAGGCTTCACCGACCAAAAAATTGAGATACTCGTTGTATAATATTGCGATATTTACCACGGGCTCTTATGGGAGGTTACGAAAAATGACGATTTTCAAGAATAAATATCTTGATTTTTGAGTCGATAAAGGCCCCTGAAATTTTACACACATGCACATATGACATCAAAGAACGCTTCTGCAAATTTTCAGTGGAATCTAACGGAAACGATGTAACGATAGGACTACCTTAATTCTCATCCTAATTTCATGTTTTTCCGATACTTTTTTTCTTCCTACGTTCCTTTTATCTACGAAAAATTCATCGATCGAAATTGTTAACGATTGAATGTTGCGATTTAAAAAACTTGGGTCAATCTGACCCAAGGCGTTTTTCGAATCGTTCTATCTCGGTAAATATGCATTTTTTTTAGTACAATATCCATATTTTATGGGCCTAAAATTATTTTTTGACGAAAAGGAAAATTTCAAGTCAAAATATTCGTTCAAAGTGAGGAGGGGGTGGGGGTTGAAAAATACGATCAATAATAGAAATTTTCTTGGGGCGAAATGAACCCTCGTGCACTCGAAGGGTTAACCTCACGACCTTGTAGTACTCATAGGACAATCTAGTAAATAAAAAAAAGATTTCGCGGTTATTACTCTTTCTTATGGTAAAAATATCACATAGCGCCATCTATCTTTAGTTTCTTGACCTTTATAAATTACATAGTGAAAGACTTCTAGCTTAGGATTTGTTCAATATTTTTTTCCATACGCTAAAACCTTTGTTTACGATATAACAAAGTTTCACGATGAAATTCAGAAAAAATTATCTCCAGTAGAGTCAGAAAATTGAAAAATCCCTCCGACAATCTTTCCTCACCTTTGAAGAAAAAAAAAAAAAAAAAAAAAAAAATTCTCGCCCAAAAGTTGATAAATTCGCTCGATAAAAAGTCTCTCCCCGTCCCCCAAGTAACGTTAAATCGTTCACCTAAGACGAATAACTCGATTTCTTACGAATCCTTTCACCGTCTCCTATCCATAAAACGAAAGAAATGTAAAATTGAGTCTCCACTGTACTGCGTGCAGTACGTGAGTTATATATCGCGTACGAGAAACGTCCGTAGCCGCCCTTGCCCATAAAAGTTTGATCATGCGCCTCGTATCGCCATCTATAGTTTCTCGATTCTCCCTCTCCTTCGTACCAAACTCTGTACAATCTTTTGTATTGGTCATATATATATATATATTTATATACACACATATATATATGCACCTGTAGAAAAGTGTAATACGCGTGGCATCGATATACTACTTCTTGCAAACACACGGACACACACAATGTCAAACGATGCTCAGACACGAAGCGACCGGCTCCAGGGCAACTCGCAGTGGCCACGAAGCGTCGCGACGCCCGCGAGACTCGCGTCAATATCGACGCGCTTGCGCGCAACCGTAACCCCCGTATTCCACTCGATCCCCCCCCCCCCCTCTCTGGATCTTTTTTCTCGCCTTGGATACTACACGGATATCCCTATTCTCTTTCTCTCGTTTACACTCGTCTCTTACCATTCGTAAATACAAACTCCGTCGGCTAAGAAACATATTATATTCCACGTACTTACTTAGCCTACTTCGCCCACACTTTATCCGCTCGTATGATTTTTCGTCACGTCTCCTCCATCCTCGACGCTTTACTACTCGTCACGGGGCCTACTCCCTTCTATCCATTACCGCAGGCCTCGTGGTCAACGCGTAACGTTCTCGGCGTTACAGTAAGAAAGAGAGGAATAAAAGAAAGAGGGAGATAGTAGGGTAGAGAGAGAGAAAAAAAAAGATTATGATTCACAACTCGCTATAATTTAACATTAGGAGAGAGGTCGTGGCGAGGGAATTGATCCGATCCTGCGGATGAAACGAGAGAACCGGGTCCGAACGGACGACATGTGTTCAATTAATAACGATGAAGTCACATTGGGCTTTAAACTCTGTCGAGTACTCGCGCATATGTGTCGCATGTACTCTTTCTCTCTCTCTTACGAATATGTGAAACTCGCCATGACGATGAGAGCAGAGCTGACCTCGATTTATCTTCGAGTACTGTATACAGACACATAGAGAGAGAGAGAGAGAGAGAGAGAGAGAGAGAGAGAGAGAAAGAGCGTGTGTTTGTGTGGGAGAGAGAGAGGGAGGAGAACCGGTGAGGACGACACGAACGGCAACGACGATAAGCTCTGGTCTCTGTGTTGCTATAGCAGCACCAGCGCCCCCCGTCTTCTCTCTCTCTCTCTCTCTCTTCCTCGTACCTCTCCAGCGCCATCTTCGAGTCGCCTCTCCGGTCCACCAGCGCGAGATTTCTTTATACGACACTAAAGAATGCAGGAGTCGCATAATATATTTATAGTCGCTACTTGGTGTTATAAAGAGAGAGAGAGAGGGTCTCTTATACTCGAATGCCGCCAAAACGCATACGAGAATCCATAGCTGATGAATTTTCTAAATTCGTCTCTGTTCGTTATGAAAACTTTGTCTCGGGTTTCAGATTGTAAATTAAAGCTTTGGGCAAAATGTTCTTGTACGCGTTGACGAAAATTATGCAATTTTTGTTATTTTTGTACCTATGGACGAATGTGGAATAACGAATGAGAGAATTAAAAGACATTTTTTTTAATTTGTATAATTTACTTGTACGATTTTGATTTTTTTTATAGTTTATTTGAATCGTTGGATAACGAAAGGTATGCGAGAGTCGAGAGAATCGCGAGGGCGAACGTTGATACGCGTTGGCGAATATAGAATAATTGCAAGCCGAGCCGAGGGCAATAAGGGTTTGACGAGTGTAGTACGCGCTCAGACGAAGGGGGGCCAGAGTCACATAGGATGTGACCGATGAGTCACGAGTTCATCGAATATTCAACGAAAAGCTTGGCGTCGTTGTTTTTTTTTGCTTTATTTTTTCTACAAATATCAAATATTCGAAGGATCGAGACGAGGTCGATTCCATTTGATATTAATTCTTTATTTTATCGTTGCAGGATGTGGTGGACGATAACGGGAACTTTCGGAAATATATTGCCAATCGACTGGAGCAAATCGTACGCGAGAAAGATGCACATGCCGGCTTTGAATCTCAACGAAACTGCGCCTGTCTCTGTCGAAAGGTAACGAAAGAAAAAAGAAAAATACGTAATATCGAGACGATCGATTGGAAACGATTGTAATTGAAATTGATCGCGCTAGGGCCGAGCTCGAAGACCTCAGCAGCGAGGACGAGGCTGTCGCGACCGATCTCGATATGCACGCGCTCATACTCTCGAGTAGCACGGACACTCACAGTCCCGAGGAACCGTTGAAAACTGCGGAGGAAGTACTGCGTGAAATTGACGATATTATGCAGGTAAAATAATCCAGGTTATAAATAAATTCCATCAAGAAGAAAGAATTTTAAATAAATAATAATAAAAAAAACTTTATAAATTGGCTATTCGTAATTAAATAATGATAATTTCAGGAAAGTCCATCGATGGAGAGATCGTCGGATTCCGACAGTTCGTTACTCGATACCGACGAGGCACTCGAGCGAAGTCGCGAGGTTCTCGGTTCACCGCTTTACGAGAAGAGTAAGCAATTATACCTTTTCCAAGGATTTGAATTACATACGTTATTGAATAATCGTTCGAGCAGTCTCACGAGCGAAGAATTAATATTTTGTCGCGCGCAGAATTGAAACAACTTTCATCGGGACAATTGACCGGCGTTCTCGGTGAAATGGAATCGCTCGTTGGTGCACTGAGCGAAACTCTTATCGCCGAACTGGCGCTGAGGGACGAGCTCGAATTCGAGAAAGAACTGAAAAATCAATTTATCTCGTTGCTATTGGCGGTACAAAATCGTCGACGACAGCATCACGTTACGAAGAAGAGAGGACAGATGCAAAACGGTACGAGTCCACTGCCACAGCACAGATCGTTTCAAGATTCCAAGGTAATTTTATTTATTCGTGAAAACAATTTTTTGTATTTATATTTTTACTGATTTTAAACTTGATTCTTTATTATTATTTTTTATCCTTTAGTACCTGACGACGGTCATACCATATCACACGGACAACGGACCACCGAACAATCAAGCCCTGCAAGTTCTCATCAAAAGTACGTATTTTTTCTCCGCGTCGATTCTGTTTTGTTTTTTTTTTATGATTTTTCGTAAAAATTATCAACTTCGTTTTGTTTCAGTATTGAAGGCAATAAACGAGGATAGTCCGACGGTACCGACCCTATTAACCGACTACATACTTAAAGGTTTGCTGAAAAACTCTTTTTAAACGTCCCCCGTAAAATTATCCCTCGTTTCCGTCGACCGAATAATTTGTTCATCGGTTTATTTTGATTTTACAGTCTTGTGTCCAACCTAGTGAAACTGCCCCGAGAGCCAAGTAAAAAGTCGGGACAAAAAAAAAGAAAGAATTTAATTATAACGAACGATGCAAAATGCTCTCTATAACTTCTTGCCAGTGCGCTTTTGAGCCAACGTCGTTGCTGCCGCCGTCGCCGTTATCGTCGAATCGAAGAGACATCGACGAATGACATTCGCTTCTGAGCTATTACTTTTGATCGAACACGCACGTATCGAATTTAGGCACTCGATATTATTTCTTTTCTCATGGCGCCCACCAACCCTCCCTCCCTCCTCCGATACTCTCTTTCTAGTCTTACATTATGAACTACGGATAATGACTAAAAAAACAAACACACACACACGCTACCCTATGTATATTTTTTGTTTGTTAACGTAACGTGTTTGCCGTACGCACTGTTTTCATTTGTTATTTTCTATTGTATTATATACATATATAAATGTATATGTGAAATGTGATGTGTGATGAAAAGAAAATGAAGAAAAAAAAGAGAATTAGGGCATTCGTGCTCGAAACGTGCAATTCCTGTTATTTCGTTTTTTCTTTTCGTTCTTGTTTTTTATTTTATTTTTTTAATATATTCACTCCATTCGTTGTCGCGTATGTACACGAAAGGTACGATCATGTCGTACGTATACTTTGGATTTTGTAATTTTTTAATTCCGTATGCGTATATGTATATATTATCACAAACTTCTCATCGGATAATAATATATATATACATGTTTTCGTGTATTTGTACATGAAACCTGGGAAAGAAAAAATAGCCCACACGATGAGATTTCGAGATGTGATATGAAAATAAAAATTCCCACCTCCTCCCTTTCCCGTGTAATACATACACGGTCGTGGTACATATGTATTTAGTCATACGAAGTTCGAGAAATAAGTCCGACGGTATAAAATTATACATAGATATATCAACAATAATAAAATGAAAAAGCTACCTTGTGCGGTAGAGAATGAGCGATTATTGTTTTTACGTACACACGAGTGCGCGTTCCACCAGTTTGTAGTATTATACATAATATACTTTGAATTCGTGTATTGTAAGGCCAGTGTGCGATTTAGAAAAGTTTAACTTATCGGCAACGTGCCATACTTCTCGAGGGAATAAAAGAAACCAAAATACTGTAACGAGAAAAAAAGATCTCACTAATTTAATCCTGCTCTATTTCTCTCTATAGTGTCGACGAAATGAACAACCCACAAGCTCACGGGTGAGTGTCCGGACGGTGCTGCCATCGGTGTGAAAATATCGAACTGCGCGCATAACCTCTGAGCTACGGGCTACAATAAAATGTATGTATCGAGACGCATGCATGCGGCATTTGAGAGAAGCTACTCCTGAAAGTATAATCGAAAAAGTAGACTTTCGTTAGAAAAAAATGAATCCATCATTAACGACGTTAGGGAGAATAGCCATTGGCACAGCACTCGGAGGTGTAGGAATTTTGTACGGTCTACGCTGGTCTATTCAGGCTAAAATACGCAAATCTCCCTCGTACAGAGAGGCGTTGGAATATTTTCATCAGAATCCCAACGCTGTTGAAACACTCGGCGCACCAGTCAAAGAGAAAAACGTTGATGTGGGCGATAACAATTCTTTCGGTCGCAAGGATAACGTGATGTGGGTCAGTGTGCCGCTAAAGGGACAAAAGTACAATGGCCGTTTGCATTATTGGGCGACAGCGACGGATGAAAAAGCCGACGAATTTCGCGTATCTAGAATAGAATTAGAAATCAATGGAGCCGTGACAAAGAGAATATTGCTGAAAGATGGAACGGTGGAACCCAAGAACCAAACATTGGCGACGTCATTAGGATAATTTCGAAGATTGTGAAAAAAAGGAGGAGAGTTTTTACATCGCATAAATAAATAGAAATATCAGAATCATATAAATGTTTTAATTTTCAATACACCGTCCTAATACAAATCATTCATTCAAATTTAGTTTTATGCCAATGTGGAATTGTGGTTCAGCTATTTTTTATCCAGAGCCGTTCTAACGTGTTAACGAAGACCCTTTAGTAACCGACGAAATTGTTATAATATGGCGCACTTATCAATTTCGATTGAATAAACTGTGATAATTTTTGCCACAATGGATTTAAAGAGTAATCAACAATCATAAATATTATTGTTATGATGGCTGTCACTATTGGATCAAGAGCCAAACCCATCAAGAACAGCGTAAAGTTTACCAGCCCGAGACGAACGAAACGCCTTACGACCCACACCAACCCGTCGATGAAAAAAGCTCCATACTCTCGGAGACCATGTCCGATACTTTTGCTCATGCTGGCAATTCGATAGGTGGTCCTCAACATTGTTTGCCAGACTCTCATAGGTACACGATTGAACGACAGATCAGCCAACAACGTTCGAAGATGCCTCGGCGTTGTAAAGTTTTCGTATCGAAAACCTGTTTGACGTTCGACGTAATGAAAGAATTCTATGAGATACTCCGAGTCGGTATGTCCGCTGCGTGAAACGATCTCGTTATCCGCCTGTTCGTTTAGAGTAAAGAATAATTAATTCACATTCACAATTTTCACCCGGTATTCGATTAATCGAGACTGACCATGGTTACAAATTTTCTTAATATCGATTTATTGATTAGCGATTGTAGTTTCGTGGTAAAGTAAAAATCCTCGGATTCAAGACCAACAACGCGTATCCAAGGGGATCACAAAGAGTACTGCACGTCCTGCACGTACTGCACTGTTCGTTCGGACGCTTTTATTATTCGTATTACAGGCATTCGGGGGAATCCCCCATTGGGAAATGGGGGAAGTACCTGTTTAGCGGAACGTTTTTTAATTTATATCAATGTGAGCACTTCCGGTTGTAAACATCGATCGATATTTACTCTTGATACATGTTTCATAGTTTTTAGTTAATACAATAAAAATTATACGAATAAATATAATTTTTAAACGTTGAGTGCATTTAAAATGGTGTTACTATACGGGTTCCTTTACTTATATTATTTTGTCTCGACGACCTTCCGGTACATAGCGAGTCATACGAGCGATAACCTCATTATCTTCATTGCACACACATATAAAAGACCATCCTGTATACTAAAACGAATTTCTCCTCAGCATACATTCCAAATTTCCGCTCCGTTTCATGCATAGAGAGAATTAAATTCGCACAACATTTAGATCTTCTTTTTCATACGCAGTTTATTATATTTGGCGGGAAAAATTTGAAAAATACATTTTCATGTTATTTGTATCATCGGAACGTTTGCAACGGCATGTCGGTAATTCCTTGCGGCACTTTTAGACCACGGCGTGTGTAACCAAGAGCAGCTTGTATAATATGTATTGCAGCACCTATTGTAAGATTCACACTGGTTGTATCGCCAATGCGTGGATTGACTTCCACAAGATCGAGAGAGTTAAGGCGATTAGTTCTGAAAATTTCCTCCATAAGATGTATACCCTCCCTGAGACTCAAACCTCCTCTAACTGTAATTCATAATTTATGCGTCACAAATATACAAATACTTCTTAAATATTAAATATTAGATAACGATAATTCGCTGAATTTGTCGTCATTTACCAGGTGTCCCGGTACTCGGTGCTTCGAGCGGATCCAAAGCGTCTATGTCGAAGCTAACGTGCAAAGATTTTTCATTTCGCGGATCTATTCGATGCAACGCCATGTGAACAACATCATGAATACCTGAGAAAATTAATAATGTAATGTCGAAATTTAGAAAGCAATAATTTAATGTACTCGTTTTTTTTCGTATCTTAAATTTTACCATATCGCTGAACATCCTCGATCCCGAAAGCTGTGATACCAAATTTTTCGATAACTAACCTCTCGTAACGATCGACCGAACGAAGTCCTATATAAGCGACGTTCCTTATCGACAACCTAAATATTGAGAGATGCATTGATGGACATTGTTAAATTTTTCGTGACTTTGTTAACCTTTTAGCCGCGGGGTTGGTCGATATATCGACCACTCAAGAGGCGCAAAATATTTCGACGCTGCTTACGAAAACTAGCATGTTTCAGATTTCTTACGAAGAGAAGCACCGAATTTTGACACGAAAACTAGCATATTTCGGACATGCCAGTTATCGCGGCAGAAGCCGAATCATGCTAGTTTTTGCGGTGAGAGCCGAAACATGCTAGTTTTCGCGTCGAATATCGATACGTGTTGGTTTTCGCGGTGAAATTAGAAACGTGTTAGTTTTCGTAAGAAATTTGAATCGTGCTACTTTTCGTAAGCAGCGTCGATTTAATGTTTTTAGGCAAAATTTGAAGTTTTGAATACGTTTTGAATAATTTTCGCCACATCCACGTCGTTGATCCTGGGTCATGCTGAGAGCGAATGTCAGAATATTTCTTGATATCTCCGGAGATGCGACAGTAGCTTGCTGCGTTTGTGGTAGAAATGAAATTTGACCTCTAACTCGACGATCTACATAACAAGAGTGCCTGCGGATTTTTTTTATTTTTTTTTACGTATTCAGCGCATATAAACTACGCATGAAAACTTTCTAAAAACTTGGCTTATATTAGAAATAAAAATTGACCTCGAAATAGAGATTTTCAAGGTCAAGGGTGTCTGCGAGAATTTTTTTCATATTCAGCGCGTGAAATTACATAGAAATAACCTCTCAAACGTTCATGACAAATGAGACAAATTTTTTACATTGCACTATACGTTGCCTCCGGGGCTGGTCGATATATCGACCAGCAGTCGGATCGGGAACTCTACCCGAGATATCCAGTGATTTTATGTATAAATTTTGCATTTTACAAGAGGTCGATTTGTACTGAAATTTTCCCGCAGCTAAAAGGTTAAATTGCTCTCGACTCACATTGGCTTTTGCCAATCCATTCCCGGCAAATGTGGCCAATAATCGGATAACTCCGAGGTTAGCAGAGCGACCGGCATACCGTGTACATTTCCACTGCCGCTTGTCTTGTTTGTGTTTAAATCAGCGTGTGCATCTATCCACAAAACAGCGACATCCTTCAGAGCCTGATAAAAATTAATTTCTCAAAAATCTGATAATTGTTTAACTGTAATTCAAGCTCAGGGGATACCTTGACGTGTCCGTCGATACTGCCTATCGATACACTGTGATCACCGCCTAGGGTAACAACTTTTCGGCCGTCTTCCAAGACCCGTTGAGTCAGTTTCGAGAGATTGTGCGTACAGGCAGCCACATCGCCAAGATGAGGCATATTATCGACGCCTTTATTCTCCTCAACCGCGTACACTACATTACCATAATCCTTGACATCCAGCTCTGCAATGTATTATTTAAATTGAACATATAATAAAGATGCAAAGTCCAGTGTACAAACTTTGATCGCTTATTTACCCAAATTTCGCAACTCTTGTACAAGTCCGGCAGTGCGAATCGCGCCTGGTCCATCACCCACTCCTGCTTTGCGCTATAACGAGTTAAACGCACTGTCGAAAATTCTTTTTCAATTCCGATCAGTTTACGTATCTTCCACTCACCTGTCCCTTCTCGAAAGGTACACCAATTATTCCCACTTTGCCGTAATTACGATCACCGATTTTCTTAACGATACAACGCACTTTGGAAAACATATCGACGATGCACAGAAACGTTCCGTACGATCAACGAGAGAATACTGATTATCTGCCGAGGCTTGTAAAGAGATGACCCTCTGACCCTAACAGACTCGAGTATCACGAGAGATAGCACGAAAATGTGATTGTTACCGAGCAACGAAGTTTTTTCATATCTTAACGTTAGGGAGTTTGTACTCAGCCATTTTGTTTCTTACGCCTTTAGCCCTGAAATAATTTGACGACGCTTCTCCTCTTTGTTTTCATAACTGATCATTTCTCCTCGGTATACGATCTTTACATTTTCACACACGGATAACATCATTGTCCAACGAAATTTACTTTTTTCCCTTTAATCAAGATTTTCATTTTGGCCCAAGCATCTGTTCTGGCCTGACCCATTGATCGAATTGTTCCGAAGTTAGTCCATTTTTCAGGGCGGATTCCTTGAGCGTGAGTTTCTGCTTGTGAGCTTGTTTAGCAATCGCCGCAGCCTTCGAGAGAGACGCAAATATTAGCGGAACGTAGAAAGTATAAATTAAAAATATTTTTGACTATGGATAAATGCTCGTGTCGTACCTTGTCGTAACCGATGTGAGGATTGAGAGCAGTGACCAGCATAAGACTCTCGTTCATAATTTTCTCGATATTGTCGACGTTTGGCACAATACCGGTGACGCAATTCTTCGTAAATGCTGCGGAAGCATCACCGAGAAGTCTCGCCGAACGTAGAGTATTGGCAACCATAACAGGCTTAAAAACATTGAGCTCGAAATGTCCATTGCTACCCGCTATCGTGGTCGCGACGTGATTGCCCATTACCTGAGCACAAACCATCGTGATAGCTTCGCATTGGGTCGGGTTTACCTTGCCAGGCATTATAGAACTTCCGGGCTCGTTTTCAGGCAACGATAGTTCACCCAAGCCGCATCGAGGTCCGCTACCCAAGAATCTGATATCGTTCGCAATCTTTATAAAATTGAGAAACAAATATTTTTCAATAAATCTGATTATTGCATTTTTTTCTTCAAATTAGAAAAACATCAAGATTACCTTCATGATAGAAACGGCAACGGTATTGAGAGCTCCATGCACCTCGACTATGGCATCGTGAGCAGCAAGAGCCTCGAATTTATTCGGGGCGGTAACGAATGGATAACCGGTTAAACTAGCGATTTTCGCCGCAGTTTTTTCGGCGAATCCTTTTCTCGTGTTTAGACCAGTTCCGACCGCTGTACCTCCGAGAGCTAATTGATACAATCTCGGCAATGTGTCTTTAACCCTCGCAATTCCATATTCAACCTGAGTCGCGTACGCTGCGTATATCGTTTGAAAATAAGCGTTTCATCTCATGAATTTTATATTCTTATATGATTATTATTTAGTTGAATTTATTATTAGTTAATTGTATTATTATCTTCCCTCACCTGAAAATTCTTGACCCAGAGTGAGCGGGACAGCGTCTTGGGTGTGAGTTCTACCGATTTTTATGATATCTTTCCATTCCTCGGATTTTTGTTTCAAAGCGGTGTGCAACTGTGCCAATCCTGGTAAGAGTACCTTATTGACCTCGAGTGCCACAGCAATATGCATAGCCGTTGGGAAAGTATCGTTCGAGCTTTGCGACATATTAACATGATCGTTAGGGTGAACAGGCTTTTTTGAACCCAATTCACCGCCCATCAGTTCGATAGCACGGTTCGATATTACCTAGGAATTGTTTCGATACGGAATATTAAACAAATTCCGTTGATTTCAATGATACGAAGCTCGAGTGAAATTGTTCAAACCTCGTTCGTGTTCATGTTGGATTGAGTACCGGAGCCTGTTTGCCAGATTACTAGGGGAAAATGATCATTGTAGAGTTTGCCGCTTATAACGTCATCGGCCGCTTTGCTAATCGCATCGGCAACTTTTGGGTCGAGACCAAATTCTTTGTTCACTTCTGCGGCAGCTTTTTTCAAGATTCCCATAGCCACGATAACTCCGTACTAGAATAGTTTCGTTTTTCCTTCGTTTCTTGCGTTCGATATGTCTTAGCGTCACCAAAAATGTCTCGCGACGATAACTTACCGGCATACGTTCGAAAGTATCGCCAATCGGGAAATTCATCACCGATCTGAGAGTTTGGGCACCATAATACTTGTCGGCCGGTACTTTCAGCTCGCCGAAAGTATCCCTTTCGAGACGGTAAGCTTTGTCGCTATCCTTTAAGAGCGAATAAAAATTGACACATAGAAATACGGATATCACATAGGCTTCGTACAGATTGTCCGCAAAAGCAAGGATTTCACATTTATCCGAGATGTACGAACCATTATAAAATGTTAATAACAACGAATTGAGGATGAGACAGCGGCACGGTAAGATCCAAAGGGAACGCGGTGATGTGGCAAAAATGTGGTCTTTCTACTGTGAAAATATCTTACAAACTGCTGATATTCACAAACACGTCTGAATGGATTGGTATTGTTAGGTGGTAGGGGTTGTCTGTGAGTGGGAAAGTCATAGATGGTCAGATGGTACACAAGATGTAGGCATACCAGCATCATGTGTTACTGGAGAATCGAGACACTATATGTCTTCATTTTATTATTCACAGTATCATAATTTGGAGGAAATTATTTTGTCAACGGTTCTACGGACGAGCTATTGCTAACGAAAAATAGCTGATATGTTTTATCATCTGCAAAGCTAATTTTGGTAGAAGCCACATTGATTATGTAAAGCTAAAAAGAAGAAGAATAAAGGCACGGCTAATTTGAAAAGCAAATAACTTCACAGCAGACTGTAGCCGCGTGCGTAATTTTTTTTCCTCGTCGAGATGACACGTTAAATTGACTGTCGAATTGTTAAAGAATGGTTGAATCATTCATCTATTTTTTATTAAAAAAAAAGTTTCTTACCTTGCTATAGTTTCGAAATCCTGAGTTAGACGTCGTCATTCTTACGTTTAAAAAATTCGCACTTTTTTCCCTCAAAGGACGAATTCCAGCCGTTGCCACCCGCGTTCTCAATACGTTTAAAGCCATTGCGTTTATTTTTCTAATTTATCCGTAGTTTCGATGGAACGAGAATTTTATCCGCAATTAATTGTCACCCGGCAAACAGTCAATTGCGGGAACCTTGCGAAAGATTATCAGCTGCTGCGGGACGGGTTAGAGAGGCGCACCTGGTCGTTTCCGACGCGAGCGCTCTCGAGAACCCGGTGCAACAAATCGTAACTACAGAGTTTTGTTGCCATTATTGTATCCGGGGTAATGTCGCGTGCATCCAAAACTGCATCTTCAGAGCAAAATATAACACTACAGGATAGTGCAGTTCTGGCTGCTAGCTCGTGCTGATCATTTTCTCAGCTGAGAAAGACGTAGAGAAACGAGCGACGAAAGGATGTCAGTGAATAAACATGAATCGGCTTGAAAAAACGGTCGTAACAAATTCGATTATAACGAGTATGAAAAAGGGGAATTCGTGCAAGTGTTGTGGATAGATTTCATGAATAACTTTTTACGATGTTGGGCAAAGGCCAAAGCTAGAGACCGAGAAAGAGAGAGGATTTCAGTGCGGTGTGGCACGAGTTATCCCCGAGTCGTGTGTCGTCGCAGAGTGTAGTCGCAGAGGCCGGCAGGTGAGCAACGTCGACGGACATCAAGAATCGTGCTCTCTCTCTCTTTTTCTCTCTCTCTCTCTCTCTCTTTCTCTCTTCTTCTCTCCCTCTCTCGCTCTCTCTCTCTCTCTCTCTCTCTTTCTCTCTCTCTTACATACATCGCGGCGAAAAAAGTTATATCGTGCGCGTTCCGGCGAAATCACACATTAGTGAAAGAAACCTCTACACCGGAGAGTACACGCTCTCCTTGTGCTCGTATTTAGTTACTGGTTGAAGAAGAAAAAAACAAATTCAGTGGTGTTGGTGTAGTGTGCGTTATAAAGTTCCGGACGTGTGTGCTCTCCCGCTGAGACTTCCCTCCCGCCCGCTCGTGTAAACAGACCACGCGAGTTAACGCGTATGCTATATTCCGCCGCGAGTGAGAGAGATAGTAAAATAATGATTCCTCATTATGTAATTTGAGGAATGAGGGAATGCTATGGTGGATAAAAAGTGTGCACATGAGAACTACCACTCGATGTCCTATGAGGGGTGGCATTTTTCGAAAATGACTGACACACCCCCTTCCCCTGCTTCGGCTTTGGTCAAGTGAGTCTCGTCATAGGCTATATTCGTTAATCGTTATTGTACATCCCGATACGGTGGATCTACGAATCGAAAATAGGAGGAATAATTTCCGATCGTAAATTCGCAATTAACATCGTATATTTTACGTTTCATCATCCACAGCACGAATAACGAAAACATTTTAACCTCCAATCGCTCGATTCTCGTTCCCCCTCTTTCTCGATCCTTATCCACCCTCAATGAGTACAATTTATACAAATTTCGTGAGTAACACATAATCTCTCACACCTCGTGCTATCGAGAATACACTTTTGACCCGTGATAACGTTGACGAAAGACCGCATTTTAAATTAACGATGATCCACGTGTATGCATGCCGTTAATTGAGGACGAATAAAGTATTTATAATCATTGGCGAGACCCCCTTTGGGTTACCGCGTACTTTATATCTAATATAACTATATATCTCGTAGCTCATAAACAAATCAGGCGGATGTAATAATACGTATGTATATGTTTGCTACATATATACGAAACAGCATGAACTTTTGACCCACCGGGCACTTTACAATCATTTTACGAATTACGATCCGATATTCTGTCATTCGTTTTAATTGCATTTGCATCGCTATATCGAATTGAGTGAGTCAGTGGGATTATTTGTGTAATTACCGTTGTGTCTCGAAGATAAGGAAGTTCGCATTTTACACGACTAGCTTCTTTCAACCGCTATGGATTCTTCGAGCGCACGCTTTGCCAACTTGAAATCTATTCGTCCGTTGTATACGCACATATGTATCGAATATCGTGTAACAAATGCACATATACGCGTGCAGTTTGGCGGCTAGATATGGGTCATATTCGACTCTTGAATCATCTTGTAGAACCTACTTGTGTACCTACCTCGATCCTTAACAATGTAATTGCATAAGTGGACGCTTCGGAGGCTTCCCGATAGTCAGTAGCATCGTACATGCGTACATAC
Source organism: Netelia inedita (assembly GCA_964017225.1). Taxonomy (NCBI): domain Eukaryota; kingdom Metazoa; phylum Arthropoda; class Insecta; order Hymenoptera; family Ichneumonidae; genus Netelia; species Netelia inedita. Next base: position 1,892,015 of record OZ024922.1, on the reverse strand, counting down.
CATGGAAGTTTTCGAGACAGCCAGAAACGGCTCGAGCCCTATATTATTAGAATGAAATATAATAAAAGTGGGATATACCTCGAACCGATAAAAGTGAATTTTGCTGTTTGCAGTATAATTGGAAAAGTTGCGTCTCTCGTGAAATGTATCGTCAGAACGGGATTCGTTCTTCTGAATAATGCATACTGCATACCGACGTACGTAATATGGATGATGTTACTATTCCCTGTAAAAGTCTATCAGCCGCAGATCTATTGGCGAATAGAGGGTCTTTTTTTTCACTGGCTACTAGCTATGGTTTCTATGTGGACTTGGTCCGCCGGCTACGACAGTAAGTAAAGTTGAAAATTACCGTGATAAAGAAAAATTTTCGAAAGATTAATAATAAACTGTTTTAATTTAATATGAAATTTCGATAATTCGCAGTAATCGAGCAAGGTGACGATATACAAAGGATCGTCAATGAAAAGACTTTGGTAATAGCCAATCATCAGAGTACAGCGGACGTTCCTATGCTGATGACGACGTTCAATGCAAAGCCCGACGTTTTGCCAAATCTCATGTGGATAATGGACAGAGTATTTAAATTTACCAATTTTGGGATAGTCTCGATTTTGCATCAGGATTTTTTTATCGTTTCGGTGAGTAAACGCTTCCGTCGCCACGTGCGTATGCAACGATCTTATCGTAAATTTCGTTTCGTTACGTGAACGAAGCGCGAGTATAATTTCTCGCGGTCGCTTATCTACGTTGTATTTACCTGAACAGGGTCGTAACAGGAGGGACGAAAGTTTGAAACAATTGGAAAAGCATTTGCACGACTCTTACATACCTCGTAATAGAAGATGGATGGTACTTTTTCCGGAGGGTGGCTTTCTATGCAAGAGACGCGAAACTTCGCAGAGATTTGCCAAGAAAAATAATTTGCCGATATTGGAAAACGTCTCGTTGCCGAGAACGGGAGCGATGCAGACGATATTCGATCATATCGGACCGACGCAGAACAACAACTCGTCGGATCAACAGTCGAACAATCGATCGAGTAGAGTTTTTTTTCTTTTTTTTACGAATTTTAATAAGAACGAAGATCGAACGAGCGACGAATATCGAGCGTCATTGATAATAATTTGTCGTTTAACCGTTTCACAGGTGTCGATACGATTGCTAAACCCGAGGTCAGTTGGGTTCTCGACATAACGATAGCGTATCCACAGGGAAAACCAATCGACTTATCGGAGATTGTAACGGGCTCGAGACCACCTTGCGAAACCGTCCTCTTCTATCGATTATTTCCAAGCTCGGTGGTGAGTGTTTGAAAAATCGATACGACGAACGTTCAAGTTCGTCTTGAACGACATGGGCCACATAGCCAACGATGTCCTCGATGCTAAAGCCATCGACGAACATTATCCGAGCATGAATTATTTCGTTTGCAGGTACCGAGGGAGCCCGAACAACTTTCCAAGTGGTTGTACGAGAGATGGGCCGAAAAGGAGGTTCTTTTGGAAAATTTTTACAAACACGGAACGTTCGTTGGTACCCGTGAATATCCCAGCGAAGGTTCCAAGATACAACAGGATCCGTTACGATTTCTCGTTCTTCATCTCTTTTTTATAACGTCGACCTACATTCATTACAACATATTCGCGTACGTTCTTTCGTGCATTTGGTAAGAGTAGGTAGGGAGTAAGGAGGTAGGTTTGACAATGAAATCGTAGATGCTCGAGATCGGCTTGTGTGTCGCGTACACGATTTGTTTTTTTTCTACCCAATCGAATCGCATACTTTTCGAGGATCGCGCGAGTTCTATCGATATTCGCGACGTCCGATACCTACCGACTTTGCAAATTATTGACGCTAGAGAAAACAAAAGCAACGTAAATCAACTAGAAAGTACGAAGAAGCGTGTACCTGCGTGCTAAGCTAAGCTCACGTTTTGAAGAATTCTCAATTAGTATTCTCAATCATATATTTCGTAAATACGAGACGAGGTTTCGATCGCAAAACTTGCCGGTCTCGCGCTAAGTCGCGAACTCACGATGATCGAACGAATCCTGGCTGATGAAAAACGGAAAATACGATTCATCGATGGAATTGTTGAAAAGCCCTTTTGTTCGCTAGCGAAATAAAGAAAAAGGGGACGAAAGAAATCACGGATTCGTCAATCTTTCAACGCTTCGTCGATACTTCTTGTTCGGCTCTTGTAGCGAGATGAACCGTAAAAAAGCGACGTAATTGTAATATTTTTTATTAGCAAATAACTGATAATATATTATTAGAAAATTACCAATAATATTAAACACAAAAATCGTAAAAAAAAAGAAAGAAGGAAACGAAATCATAAATGAGATAACATTGATAATTTAAGATTCAATTAACGATGGAGAATTTTCGTCGACAAGGCGGAGAGAGAGAGAGAGAAAGAAAAAAAGGGGAAAGATAGAGAGTTTAAGTGGATGATACGTCGTCGTGTTTGTGATAAAACATATTAGGAGAGAAAACATATTTTTGAAACGCAAAGTCAACGTCGCGAAACGAACGTAATTTTTTCTATAACCCCCCCGCGCGCTTCCTCGTTAAACCGAGGTCGACGTCGGGTTTTACACAATCGTCGATGAATATTAATTGTACGTAAACGCAAAACTATATCGATCAAGCGAGACGATTTACCATGCCCCAGGTAGTGCGCGAACCGAAAGCCGCCCGGAGCTTTTTAAATCCGGATTAGCGAGTTCACGCGCCACGGGTCTCGCTCCCAGTTTAACGAACGCTTCGAATCAGCCGTGCCTTGCTCCAGCAGCCTGATCATGGCTTTGTTAAGATCCGGTTGTAAATAAATTCCTCGGGAAATTCAACGCGTGTAGAAGAAGAAAAGAAAAATATAATACTAATAACCAAACGCATGCGAGCGTCGCCCGAACGTTTTTTTTTCTTCTTTTTTGCGAATCGCTCTATGCACCTAACGTAATACACGAGACGAAGGAAAATTTTCAAAAGGATGAACAAAATAAAGGAAAAAAAAAGTCGTGTAGTACGATCCTTTCGAGTACGATGATCGAACGATATTCGTCGAAACTTTTTTATAAACGATTATGTACTATATATATATCCTCACTCAGGCACAAGAAAATGTTTATTCCGGAGTAAAAGAAGAAGAGGAAGTGAGACGAAGAGAAAAACAACACTAGGCTATCTCGTATAATAAAATAATCCGTATAAAATTGTAGATACTCTCTTTACGAACATATTAATCATATTTCGTAATAATTTATTGACGTAATCTATAAATAACGAGACTGTCGTGCCCGGGCTATTTCAGAAACAATTTGACATGGAAATCCATATCGTTCGCTATATACAAAAATATATCATTATTATTGTAACTCAGGAAGTCGATCGTCGCTCGCTCGTATATGTAGATTGACCATAGAATTCTGAGAGACGTGTATCCTCGTTATGTAACGAAATAAGTAGTGTCTCGATTGTTCTCGGTATCGGCATAGCAGCTAGCCATCTTTTTTTACTCCTCTCTTTCCTCTCTTCTCCGAACTTCATATCACAAAATCGTACGATAATTAATAGATTCGTTGCTGAATTTATCAGTGTGCGTTGAACTTTTTACGTGGTCAAAAATTAACAATTTTACGAAGAAAAAAAAAACAAAAATTAATGAAAACATTTTTAAAGGCGAGGAACGAGAGGAGTATCGTGTATTCTCGATCTTCGAATCGTTCGTAATTTTTCGGCCGGAACGTCGCGTCGCGACCGACCTTTGACTACACGCATTTCTCTGCATTTAACTTCTTTACCACACGTTTAGTATCCATGAATCATTAATTCGTCGAAAGATCGACCCACTCGATTTCAGAAGAAAAGTATTCGTATCACCTTCGAGAATGAGTCATTTTCCACATTAAGCTTGTAATAGAGTTATTCTTTTTTTTTTCTCTCTCTATTATTGCGAAAGCGTTATCGCTTCGATGCGATTGCGTTATGCGGTGCTTGGCAAAGAGTTCGATTTTTTCGGAACGGTAATAGGTCAATGGTACGCGCTGTTGCAGAAGCGGAATTGAGCATTATCGTCGTACACCGTACGACTAATTGTAAGATACATCCGCGAAGATGAATCGACGGATAATTATCTCGTTTCGATGTTGAACATTGAGACGATAATAGCGCGCCCCTTATGTCGATATCGTTAATTCGCAAAGGCATAATTCGCGTTCTACTATATGCGAGTGACGATATATATAGTATATGGTAATAACCGATCCGAGGTATCGTCGTCGATCCTAAAGCACCCTTTTTTTTTTAAAGCATACACACACAATTGGTTGTTGCGGGCGTGAGGTTTATTTTTTATGATTAATAATTCATGGGTTTTTAATCGGAGATTAGTACAAGGATATTTCGAAATTGATGCTCTTGATGATCGTCGACGAAATTGGCAAAGTATAAATCTCCGGGCAGTTTACGACTAACGCGGTGCAAGCATCTTCTAGTTATTTTCCTTAAAGATTCCCTATTCCCGCAACATCCATGAGTCAAGCTGCATAATTTAAGTAATTAGTGTCGATAAACGCCAGAAGCGTGCTTGCTCTGCGTTGTCGTTTTATCTCGATGCGTGCTGCCTATTTCTGGTCATGTTTCGTAAATGTAATAATTATTGTAATTAGAGGATGCAACAAGGATGAAAAATAAATTGTCGATACATGTTTGAGATTTCTTGTATTTTTCGCATGTCTCTCTGTAATACGACTCGCGCTCTTTCGGATTTAGCAATGTTATACCTATACTCGCTCGAATTGCAACCAGCACTTTATCAGCTAAACGATACGGAAAATGTCACTCTTTAAACGAACATCCGGTCAATTTATCAAATAATCCTATGAACGTTTATTTTTATACTTGCGTGTCTCGAATGATGAAAGATATTTTTTAAATTATAATATCTACTTCGTGGTGGCAGCACCGATCAACGTTGAATTGAGGAAGCTTGAGGATAATTGTACTTTGGAAATCTGTATGACCGACCAAGTTTTGCTTGTACGCGCGGCTGCGATGTTTTTTTTGAAAATTAGCAATATACGATCGAAGGAAGAATTAAGAGTACTGAGACGATTGCAATAATAAAATGACTGAGATAATTTTGGAAAGTTAAAAATCGGTTTAATATTTATATGATTTTTGGACGTAGTTCGAAGTATTGGCAAGTCGACAATTTGATGGTTTGTCCATACGAGAATCGCATTGAGTAGAGGGCACTGCTTTACGTCGACTTTTTGCGACCTACTCGACATACCCTCGTGCGATCACTTAGCACTTGGAAATAATTTTGACACTTTGTAGTTTTACGTTTTAGGTATTCTATTTTTAATTATAACTGAAATTAACGAAAAAAAGCATCGATTAAAGAATGTCGATCATCAGACCGTTCACGTGCAACGATTTATTCAAGTACAATAATGTGTAAGTTCAAAGTTAATCAGAAATGTGATCTAACCTAAAAAAAGTGAATTTTTCATATTAGTTAATGCATACACATTTTCAGAAATTTGGATCCTTTAACGGAGACTGTATCCTTATATTATGATTTATTTATAGCATGTTATATCGCCAACCGAATTTTGTATATTAAACTATTTCTTGTTGTACACAAAATTCAAGCGACAGTTGATTATTAAATTCAGTATTATTTTTTAACCCTTTTAAACTGCACACTTCGGCTGCCGATCTATAACTGTATATGGGGTTATATTGAGCCCTGGCGTTTTTCAAATCGTTGTATCTCGGTAAATATGCATTTTTTCAATTTCTTCGTAGAGACATTTTTTGCAGTACACGATCCATATTTTCCGGGCCAAAAGTTATTTTTGGCCGAAAGTAAAAATTAAATGCCAAAACATTCGTCCGAAATGGGGCAGATACGATCGACGAAAGAAAACGCGCCGGGTCATATTGACCCGAAATGCAGTTTAAGGGTTAATAATATCGTGATGCGCACTTATCAGCTTGAAAATTTTTACGATCGTTAGCTTTTTCAAAGTTTCACGAAGTCCGTAAGAAATAAGTACAGTAAGAAATAAGTAAAGTTTCCGCGGTACGTTTCAAAATACAATTTACATTAACGTATATTCCTTTATTTCGATAATAAGTATGGACTATCATTTTACTTGCATTACTTGGCTCATTGGCCGGAATATGTCCAAGTCGCGGAATCTCCGAGTGGCGAAATCATGGGTTACAGTAAGCGAAGAGATCTAAATTGAAACAAGACGTTTGAATATATAAAAATAATCGATACCAAAATCATTTAGTCATGGGAAAGGCGGAGGGACACGGAGAAAATTGGCACGGTCATGTTACGGCGCTAACGGTATCTCCGGACTACAGAAGACTCGGCCTAGCCGCAAAGCTCATGAAATATTTGGAAGAAGTTTCAGAAAAGTGACTATTTTTTCTCATAATTGTATTCTACAATGTTCGACGCTTATTAATGCCATTAACGTTTAAATGCCATTACAATAATTCAGAAAACAGGCCTACTTCGTCGACTTGTTCGTTCGCGTTAGCAACAAAGTCGCTATAAATATGTATCAACAATTGGGATATATCGTTTATCGAACTGTACTGGAATATTATAGCGGCGATCCGGACGAAGATGCTTATGGTGAGATCGATAAAGATTCTGGAAATTATTATTGATAAATTTGTCGATATAATGAAAATTTCGTTATCAGATATGAGGAAAGCTTTGTCGAGAGACACGAAGAAAAGATCTATGATACCACTGACTCATCCTGTGAGGCAAGAGGACGTCGATTAAAAATCCCCTTGCATTGTACATAGGACAATGAACAGAAACTTTTTTACATATCGGAGCATAGTTTATTTCATTTTTTGTACAATAGTACAATACTTCGTATATACTTGTTATGTCATACATCTTTCACACCTTTCATGCGCCATTTTATGCGAATAAATAATAAATAAAGATCTACCGAGATTATCTCCGATCGTCGTACCACGGATGGCTGTGGTTCTCGTTTCTCTTTGTTCTTTTTGTTGCTGTTGTTGTTGTTTTTTTACAGAAACCTAATAATATCGAGTAGTACTTTCGTGGTTAATCAGCGGCCATTTTTGTTTTGATTCATCTACAAACAATCGTCTAATAAAAAGTAAAATCTCAAACCTATCGCGATATTTACAGGATCATTACCTTCCTTATCCAAACCATTTTCTTCGTCGTTTCGTAAATTATCATGTTGCGACTCACCATTATGCAATAGCATTCACGGTTTGCGTTATAAAAATTAGGGACAAAGTGTCGTTCTTGCGTTTTGTTTGTTTGTACTTTTCCCAATAATCCGAGGTCCCGACAGTGTGCGCGACAGCGTCTCGAGATCTTTCCGTATTACTACGAGTACCGTACCGCATCCGCTTTTGACCTCTTACTTTCTCAGGCTTATCAGGAATGATATAAATCCGTAGGAGACTTTTGCGTACCCGCAAAGTAGATCCTACCATAGCTTTATCGTATTTATGTTTTATTTAATAAAGGAAGACGTTCGTCAGTTACGCAAGATCCTTCGTTGGTGCACAAAAATCTCCTACGACACGAGTTTCAGACGCGACTTTTTTCTTTTCTCGAATCGTTACATAGAAAAATTATTTGCATGTGCAATGCGTTTACGGAGCTTCGGGCGATATCTTCGATGAGCAACAACAAAAATTGATCTCTCGCCTACAACTACTTGGTCGTTTTCTTTTCTTGTAGAAATGTCATGTCGATCATTGCATTTGTCCAATATCTCTTTACTCGTCGTTAACATAATCGTGATGCGAGACTAGCTTTTACAAGAAAATAAGTATGACAATTATAGTATTAATAATAATAACAACGATAATAATAATAAGAAGAATAATCAAGTGTCGTTGGCGCGACATTCTTTCACTCTTCGAGCATTCGTTTCAATATCAAGTTGTCAGGTTTTAATCCACGGTATCCATCCTCTCGCTGATCATCTCCGGGGGCACTAAAAAGATTATTCGACGATATAAACAAAACAAAAACAATATATCCTCGAACGAAGCTTATCCTCGCGGCACCCTTTTACATTATTCTCATATGGCAAAGAACGTTTTACGCTCCGGTGGGTCGTGAAAACCGATTTTCGTGGCTAGAAAAAACATATAGAATAATTTAAAAAATATTCTACCACGTACGCACATAAACGGTAGATACGGTAGGCGATGTTGTTTATTACGTCGGAATGACCGTTGCAAAGCACTATCGCGTCAGCGTTTTGAGAGACGCGAAATAATTCAACGCCTCTCAATCAGCGCCCCTGAAGAATAATACAAAATTCATTTCGCTCGCATCCGTGTGCACTTTGCACGTTTAATTTTTGGCAAAAAGTTCGTTACTTTTTTCTTTCTTTGTTTTTTTTTCTCTCTCTCTCTTTCTCTCTCATCACCGTTTTCTATCCCCGTGGTTATTAGCGAGGGTAATCAGTTTTCCTCGTTTCTCTCCTTATGACTCTACGACATTGAGTAAAGAACTACGATTACGTATTTACAAATTGCGCGTCTCGTCGTAATAAACTACGTATTATTGTACGAACGCGCTTTATACTCGAATTTGGTATACAAATACGGTAATAAAAGATTCCACACGCAAACACGTGGTGTGCCGTCGTGTTTTCGATCTCCTTCGTGCAAGGAATATCCGTTCGATGTCGTACGAGCGAACTTTTACTACTATACTTAGGCAGTGGCTTGGAACGTCGCCCGATTTCCCGCACGCCCATGGCACAGTGAACACGTTTCATCGATCGCCCATTAAACTCCCTTATTCTCGCCGCCTCTCTTTCTTGAACCGGTTCGTATTATTATCGACACCGGTACCATCGGGATTCTTCTTATCTCGATCCCGATTTGCGCGTCTAGTCCGTGGCAACCGTTGTTAAGACGATAAGTGACTTTAGTACCTTTGCGTATTATAGAATTTTAGTGCCTCGGTAATGCCAAACTTGCGCAGAGTAACGCGGTAAGAAAATCTCGTCTCGTTTCTTTGTATCAGAATTTTTCGTTCATTTTTTTATTCTTCAGGGTCTTTGGTGGTCCGGTGTCGATTTTAGAATGTCCGGTTGCGTTGGAAGACAGCTCGAACCTGAAATCACCGTCGTGTTTCAATTCTTAATGGAGGACATTTTTTCGTAATGCGAAAAATCGACGCCACCCATCGTCGCCGACCGTCTCGCAATTCTTTTGACTCACCGGTAGCAGGTCTCAGTGTAGATTTGATCGAACGATGCGATCCATTGCGCGTCAGGGTATTCATCTGAGGTGTTCCGGGCAATGCGTGGCCAAGGGCGTTCATGTAGTCAGCGATGAGTAAAGTTATTTCCAAAATCTGCGGGCAAACCGATCGATAATAATTCTAGCGCGGAAGCCTCGATTCGAAAGAAAAAAAAACGTCAGCGTTTGCTGACCACTTACCTTGGGTTTACTGAGGGCGAACAGTAGCTTTTGTTCAGCGGCGCCTTCGTCGGGACAAGCGACGAGCATAAAATCGTCCAAACAACCGCCGAATGTAACGATGTTCGCATAATTGTAACGGCACATTACGGCCATCGTTTGCAATTCCAACAGAGTTACGCTATCTTCGGAAACCGCTATCCACACGGTCACAGGTTCGTTCTGCTTGAGCTTCGAGAACAATCGAAAGTTCTATACAATTGTGTTAAAATCGAATAAACTGACAAATTTACGCGCAACCCCGAATATTTATATTTACTTTCGCCTGATATAACGTTGCTCCGAAGAAAGGCCATTTCCTCGTACAGGTGAGATATATTCTGACGCAATCAACAACACTGCGGCCCCTCAGACCGATCCACTTTTCTTGCAATTTCTCCTGGAGCTCTCTGTGGAGAAATTAATGGAGATGGTCATTCGAAGCTGTTTGTACGTGGCAGATCGTGGTAGATCGAGCAAATTGCAACGAACCTCAATTGATCGGCGGTGATGTTCGTTCGATAACGAACGGGGTAAAATTTATCCAACGCCTGAAGCACGAGATGATGAGGATTCCCGGGCCCACTGCCGCGAGCTTTATCGTGATTATACTCGCCAAAATCAATTTGCGCCATTAACGAGGCAAGCTCGAATGCGAGCTCTCTGTTCAATGGAAATTTTCCTTGTACAACCTGTTGATTGACCTGATAACATAGCAACAGTCTCTCCCGATCAGTTTCCATTTTTGCCGCTTGTCTCCAATAACAGCGAGACTTGTACGTCAATTGAATGACTCGAGTATTTTCAAATTTGCCGGAACCCTTTTCTCTGAGCGCCGTCTCCCATTTGGAAATGATGTCACAGAGTTTTGCTTGTAGATCGATAAAGTGTTCGAGATCTTTTTCGATAGGATCGTCGCTGAATAGCGTGAAACCCGATTGATGAACGTCACGGCAGCCAATCTCCTGATTCAAGGTATTGAGAAATTCCTCGATGGTCGTACTACCGTCGAAACTGACGACTTGGTAAGTACCGTTCGAGAAATGAACGGGTATAGCGTGCGGTAGTGAATGATGATACGGATTTTTCAGTAATATCGACAATACTTCCATCCGCGATGGTTTGACCTCACGACCACCATTTTGAAGAGTCCTCTCGAGTGCACGCTCGCAATAAGCCGCATATTTTCCACATTCGCTTCTACGTTAAACGAGTGACAGATAAAAAGAAACCCATTGAGAATTTCATTAGGATTATTTCCGATTATTCATATTCGTCTTGATTGCCAATTGGATCCTGCGACGACGAGGGAAAATGTTTTACTCACTTTGAATCGGCGTTTCTCTGAAGATGAAGTTTCAGGTACCACAGTAAACGATTGTTTCTCGGTAAAAACAGCGATACGGCAAGTGCGAGAAGTTGCCAGCCTTGTACGAGAACGTACTGCGCGGGATTTGTCTTGCATTCCAATATCGTCGACGTTGAATGGCCCTGCGTGAGCGGAGGACTGTGAGAAGTTGATGCCGTCGATTGCGCGTCCGCATTATCACCACCGCCGTTTGATGCGGGGCTTTGCGTATCGCAGGTGAAGAGCGATTGCGTTGCGCAGAGAAGGAGCTGCTGCAATGGTATGCTGGCATACTACTACCATCCGTAGAATGGACAATTCACACCTAATCTAACGAGTCGTGTCACGTTTTCATTTATTTTTGTCCCCGAGGCAAATTCTCGATATTGAAACAATTTTTTAAATTCTTTTATTACGACACATAATTAAATTCTCAACGACGTATTTTTCCTTTTTTTCGATTTATTCGTCGACCGTAACGGAGCTCGATAGAGTTCTCTCTAGTCTGGTCTCCGTTTGAATTTTTGTTCGAATATTTGTATACGTACCCCCGGATAGCTCGACAAGATTCTGACAAATCAATTGGTTAGTGCGGGGAAGCAATAGCAATCGAGGAATGTGAACGCAAAACTCGATTTGTTAATCACATAAAACTCATGAAATTTTTATGTTCTCTTATTTCTTTCTCTTTTTTTGTTTGTTTTGTTTTGAGTTATTGAATATTGATGAATCGTAGAATATGGATGAGAAGCACCTCGACTAATGAAACAATTCCCGTACTTGCAGCTCTCAAAGCATTTCATTAATACTATTTACGTTACATTACTCCGCTTCACCAAATGAATGTTCGTTACTAATGATATCACGATTTCTTTCGTCCCGAACTCTCGCTATTCCCAAAAAAAAAACAATTTCCAATCGAATACTAGCTTTTACCACGCGTTTAATAATCGTTGTACCGTTTTTGTTTCTATTGCCTAAATTTTCTAAGCAGCATTCAAATAAAATATATAAATATATAAAGAGAGAGTCTCAATGAAGAATATTGCAAAATAACTAATTGACAGAACAAAACGATTCTAGAAAAATATGTTTTTCTGTGTGTGATTTTTTTTATGTACACCAACATACCATTCTGCGAGTGTGACGCGCAGCTTAACATATTTCGACAGAGCGAGGATGATGGATTATGATTTCCCGAAATGGAATGAAGATTAAGATGTTCCACTCGGTCTAACTGTCGAATTATGCCGAGCTCGCGGAATTTGGGCATTGAGATCGGGTGATTTTTTTTATAGCGTATGATGTAGTATAATATTGGAAAATACGTGATAGTAAAAATTAAACGAGCTTGACTAAATGTTTTAAAAAGGTGATGATGACAATGCATGCATTAATATAATTTTTGTTTTAAAACTAAATGAACGTAGCACGTATAGTTTGTAGCACATTCAAAGCAGCAAATGAAAGTGAAATGTGGATGAATGTTATAACTAAAATTTTCGTTATGAGCTTGGTCAAGTATAATCGGCTTTACAATGATCGTAATGAAAAAGCTATGCTGTTAGTTGTATTAAAAAGACGAATAATAAAAGAAAAGAGGGAGAGAACCGAAAATAGAGGGGAAACAAAAATCTACAGAATTTTTAATCGCCCGGTTACGATGGATAGTTAATGGTTACCGAATGATACTTGACCAAGAATGTCCAGTGTAACATTTTGTTTAGATATTTTTGTTTGTTCATTTTCAGCAACAACACAAAAATCATGACTCGAGAAACACAAGTTGCAAGATATTTCTATAGACGAGAGAAAAATGGTACAGAGGACTTGAACTTTGTTTTTTTTTGTTTGTTAAACAATAAGCAGGACTTACAACGCGCGCAGTACCCAGTGAGACAAGTCTGGCGGCCTTTTTTACCTGTACGCCCAATCGTTGTTGCGTGTGACGGCTTGTCTGCTTTACCAGGGCACATATGAATTCGGTCTGAAGCTCGGGCTGATCCAAACACTGTTGAAGAGCATTTTGCGCCAGTACCACGTGATAATCAATTCCAGCTTGTTCCACAGCGACTGACATAAATAGCTGGGAAGCCTGTAAAACGAGGATTCGTAAAAACGTCCAAAAACAGAATATCGTCGATAGAAAAATAAGTTTTCGTACTTTAAACAACTTGACCGCTTCGGTCTGAAGCATTTCCGACGTTAAACTCGTCAACGGACTGGTGATATTCTCTTTGGTGTGCAACAAGAGAGGATGCCTCCAAAGTACACATCCGGGATCACCGTCGGTTTCCATCAGTCTCTGTACAAGCTGTTCATACTGCGTTCCAGCACTTGGACCACCACCTGACACTACGGTCAAGTGATACAGCCAATTGTCCTTGTCCTGTTTGTGCGGCATGAGTAAATACGTCGGGCCCTGATGAGTCGGAAAAATACCGATCGTCCTCTCGTGAGGACACTCGGTATCTCTCTCCTCGCTATCGCTATCGGACACGTGCTCGACCTCTTCGACTCTGGCGTCTCTCATGTTGATCTGTCCAACCGGATTCTGAGGAACGGATATATCTTTGATACTTTACGGTAAAACTAATTAATTCTTAACAAACGCAATTTAGCAGTATCGAACGTTCTTTCGGTCTATTTAAATTCGCAGTCAATGCAAGATCTACCTTAATTTAATAATATTTAAGCATACTCACGGTATCGCTGGGACACTTGAAGTAGAGGAACATTTTGCCGATCAAGACGCACCAGCATTTCTTCGCATGACCATTTTTAACTTTAGTCAGCCAGCCCTGTATCGTCGGTTTGTTGTCCTCTCGACTGAGCAATAATTTCGTCGCGTTTCGCCTCTGTACATTCTGCAAAACTCTTATCCAGTCTTCCATCGTCGCTATGCAATCGGCTGTGAGATAGTAAGTCTTTTTCCCGGTTGAAATTTCGAAAGTAGCTGCACCATCGGCACGATTTATCCTGCACACTTCGTCCAGGATAATTTGTCCCTGGGGCTTGCGATTAACGTCGTTCTGACTCTTCCAGTATGTCAAAATACCGTTTTTCAGCACGAACCATCTTTTTCGCCAGGTTTTTAATTTTCCACCGAGTTTCGCGAGATGTCCAGTCTTCTCCAGAGATTCTAATCTCTTCGGACTTTCGCCCGATACTCTCATGAGAAGACTCGGCATGCTCGACTCGAGGGACGTCGAGCTGAGAGCGTCGGGAGGTATTGCGTAATCTTCCGAGAGACCCGACTCGAGTGATGTGTCTGCGAAAGTCGCGGTAATAAAAATCATACCGCGCTCTACGTACTATTTCAACTATTCAAAAGCATCAAACTCACCGCGTTTGACGCTTTTGCTCGGCGAACCGCTTGAGCTTCTTTTCGCTGGACTGAGACTGCTAGTGGTTTTTACGCTCTTCGATGGACTACTACCACTACCGAGCGACGAATCCGTGTTATCCGACGAGCTGTTTGTTATTCGCGTGTTTGTCTCCGTCTGATTTGGATGTTCCTCACCGTCCGAACTGTCGTCGGAACTATCGCCGAATGGCATTGATCTTATTTGACTCGCTCGACCTGTGAAATTCAAAAGAATTACTCTATTAATATTTCCTTCTCACTGGAAGTACGTAAAGACGTTGAATTTTTTGATTTCGTACCTTTGACCGTGGCGTAAACGGGTACGGAAATATCGCAGTAACCTTGCGAATTGTGCGCTGTGAGATTGTGACCAGTTGCATGGGAATGTTTCGACGAGCTAGTGGTATTGGTCGTGCATGTTGACGGGCCCGATTCTTCGTTCGTCGGTGGTCCAATACCGAGTCCACCGTCCGCAACCTTTCAATAATTCGCGACACGTTATAACAATGTATTTTTACTAGAAAATTTTATTATTCACGATTTTATCAAAGTTTTTTCTTTCTTGTTTCACCTGATAAATTTTCGCCTCCCAGCTAGGAAATCTGTGCAACGGTGGAGTCGGTGGTCTCGGGGCTGTTTGTCCACTCGCTTGTGCCCAATTTATTCCCTCTCTGCTCGGTGTGTAAATCTCGGCATAATCGTGAATCGCCTCGGAGCTGCTGCTATCTCGACTTCCTTCCGAGACACCCGGTATGGTCGGTAACATGACGAGATTCTCGACAGCCGCGGCCAATTCTTCCGACAATAAGCTACAATCGGGAAGGCAGAAGTATGAAATTTCGAAGATTCCCTCTTGTGGAAAATTTCAATGCGAATCTCTCAATGATGGTGAACAATTCGTTTTGTTCTTTCTTTCGATATTTGAGAAAAAGAGAGCATTTTTGTTTTTCACGTCGGTGAACGTGCGATAGATCCCCGCAGGAAGTCCCAGGACGGTACAGGGTACCGCGTGTTTGGCTAATCGGGCGCCGCTATCACGTCGTGAGGCCTCCCAAGGAGAATCGAGTCAACTTCTGTACGTATAGTCCTCTCTAATTATCCACGTAGAGGAAATTGTACGCGATTTATGACGCGATATACATTCGCAAGAGAAAATTTATCATTCAGTTCTCGGTATTAAATTATTTTTTATAGTACCGAATTTACCGCTCGATCCTGGAAGAACCGCACAGTAAAGAATGATACACATTGAATATAGAGCAAGAGTGAGGATAAAAACGTGGACAAACGAATAAAAGAAATAGAAAATATTAAAACAAGTAACACTAAGATCGATGTATTTTTGCAGCGAAGTTACACTTCACCTGGAATCCATGTTCGTAGCGGTGATTCCTTGTTGAATCGTGCCACAGGCTGAAAGATGCCTTCTGTGTCTGGTACCGATTTGCGGCTCGGCAGTTGTGTTTTGTATGTTTTCCGGTACTGTTTGCGGCGTGCTCTCCAAACTTTCGCTACGTCGTCGAAGAGACGGATCGACTTCTAACGATAGCGAAGCTCTCGTTGGTGCCTGAAAGAAAAATCCATCGTTAATTCTCCGTCACAATTATTAATCATCGTTTCAAGAAATATAGCAAAACGTTGATAAAGTTATGAACAAAAATTGAGAAATAAAACGAAAGTACGAGTTGAAATTTTGTACGTTGGTTTCTGAAATTTCAAGAACATTTGTTAAAATAAAGAAAATTACTGACCGGTGGCCTGAGTCCAATATTCGTGATGTGATTTCGCAAAAGTTCCAATTGCTGATTGCACTTGTTGTTTTGCTCGCGAAGATGCTGATTCTGTTGTTCGAGCTCGCGCAATTTGTTGGTGACCCACTCCTTGATGCGAGCGGCTTTTGCTTCGACCTGACGAGCGTCTTGGAGTCGCAGCTGTCTCTGCGAAGTCGATATAAAATAAATAGCGTCAAGAACGATCGAGGAGTTATCGAGAAACGAGAGATATAAATTCCACGCGTATCAGCTTTGGAAATATAAAATTCTCGGATAATCGTGACTCAAGGATCTTGATTAAATCATTCGTTCGACGCGTCGGTGAATCAAACAGTGTCTCACCTGTTCCTCGACCTGTGTCTCCAATTTCGATATACAGGCGCAGTGTGCCTCGTCGTTTTTCTCGTTTTTCGTCGCCGAAGTCGATGGGAGAGACGAGTGTGGCGACGCACCGACTCCGGATGTGCTCAGGCTGTATTCACCCTTCACTAGCCGCTCCTCCATCATCCGTACCTGCGAAAAAACAACAACAACAACAACAATGAACACGTGCAATTTTTTTCATAACCCAATATTATCGATAAAAATATATTATTAACAAAACAGGCTTATTATTAACAACGATACATTACAAAAATATCTAGAATTCAAAACTTTTACGAAATATTTTTGTAAGCAAAAGATTTAAAGAAATGACGAATGAAATAATTGCAAACAAATGTCAACGATTCAATATATCATTGATAATTTTTTTTTCAACGAACATGCAATCTTTCCAGACCTACGGGTGTCCATTAATCATGGGAGCTCGTTGATACGAGTCTGTCGAGGTTAATACCGTGTCATATGCCACGAGTAAAACGCGTATATCGTATATTCTAGTAAAAAAATTAAAAAACGTGCGAGTAACGAGTACTCGTGAAGCCGGTCGAATGTAAAATTAACATTGGACCGAGGGCCTCCCCTTCGAGTCGTATCCTCGTCGCGTGCTGCAAAACCACCCCCGTTTCGCCCTCGAGATACGAGCAAACACACACACACATACATATATTTCACTCTCTCTCTCCCCCCCTCTCTCTCTATATATATATATATATATATACACGTCGGTGGTTTTCGCAGCAGCTGTCAAAAATCGATATCGTTTACTGCCCCGTGCGATGGGTTTCTACGAGAAGCGTGAGAGCCCGAAGGAGAGAGAGAGAGAAAGAGTGAGTTCTGTTCTGCCCCCCCTGCCATACAATTCTCACTGGTACATCGTACGGGGGTGCAGAGCGTAGTAGTAAAGGCGAGGAGATGTGCTGCCACAGGGGGGGCTTTTCTCCTATCCTCTCGCTCTCTCTCTCTCTCTCTCTCTCTCTCACTCTCATCGAGAAAATCAATACGATACAGGCAAATCGTCGAGGGTTCACATGGTACTGTGTGCTATTCTCGTCTCCGATTATTGAATACTCGAGAGGTGGAGACAACCGAGACAGAGATAAAGATAAATGGGAATGAAGTACTAAATCATTCAAACTCTAGACCGACTCTTCTGTTATCCATATATGTGTGTGTGTGTGTGTGTGTTTGTAGTGTATTTTAGTGTAGAAAGACAGAGCCCTCGGTGGCGAACAGTCGAACTAAGATCGACAATATTTTCGACAATTTTTTCGTTATATCGATAATCGTCAAATTTTAGTGTGAAATTGTTTTATTGAAGTGCATTGAAATAAATCGAGACGAAAAAACGACGGATCGACGAATAATGTTTTGGACAACGAATAATGCCCAAACAATGTATTAACGTATAGAAAAATAAATAATCTCACCGAGATACAAATTGGCCATGATAATTATTCCGTGATTAATCTCCCCGCGCGTTTTTTTCTATGTTTTTCTTTTTCGTTCCTTCTATTATCAACTTAAACTCGACGAACAAAAATCACCGAAATCACGATCGATAAGTTTGGAAACGCGACGGTCACAATTCGTCGTTATTGGAGAATCTTTGGCGAACGGACGAAGGTGAAGAAGGAACGAGACGATGATAAGACGCGAGGGTAAAGTGGAACGGTGGAGGGATGAGGGTTGGACGGATATAACGAAAAAACGATATACGACCGGCGAGACGAAACGAGAAATACATAGACAGCGAGAGAGTAAACGAGAGACGGGAGTATGATCGCGCGCGTACGCGCGACGTTCGAGATCGAACTAAACTGTCGGGGGTTTCCTGGAGTCCTCGGTGAGTCACGTTGGCTCACCGCCAACGCTTCTTTGCACAAGGGGGGTTGGTGGTGTGCGCTGCGCTGCGCTACGCTGCCTTCGTTTCTCTCGCGTCCCCGGTGGTTGCACACTATACGCCGTATGCTCTACTATTACTATTACTTCGGTACGAAAGAGGGAGAGAGAGAGAGAGGTGGAGAAAACGTGGGTGCCCCCTCTACCATGAGGATAAAGTGGGGGAGCCATAAAATACAAAGGTACACCGTAATGGAGCATCGAATTATTGCTTTGTGTTGAATTTAATTTCGTTAAAAGAAACTAAATTATTTAGATAGAAAATGTTAATTAAAAGTTTTATAATTATCGATACGACTCTTTCAAGATAATTTTAAACAACGAATTACAAATTCGCTTTTCGTGTGAAAATAATTGGACAAATATATGAATCACAAAGACATTCGATCAGAATATTTCTTTCACCGAATCGACGATTAATAAATCTTAATAAAGTTTGGAATAATTTTTTTGAACGAAGACAAAATCCTTCGTCGTTGAAAAATAAATAAAACGCAACTGGTTATCGTTTCTACGGCGCCAATCGTCCCGCACTGTCATCACTCGAGAAAACCGATAAAACCGTCAAAGGGTTAATGCCCTCCCTCCCTCTCTCTCTCTCTCTCTCGGTGTTGTCCATCGTTTTTTTTCCACCCCGACAGGACAAGAGAGCGAGCGAGAAAAAAACAAAGCTCGAAAGGATATCCCGTTTGTGAATCATTCTGGCACTGTGCCATGAGGTCGCGTCTCTCGCTATCTCATCTCCGCGCGAGTCTCGTCGTCGTTCACCCTCGCCGTTTTATCACCGATCGCGTAAATTTCTATTCATTTTCTCGAAACGTGTCTCCTTGGCGACACGTTGTCGAGATGCGAAACGCCGTTGGCCATGGCCTTTCGGGACGAAGATATCTTCGCGGTTCTACGGACGCAAAAACCTGTACGCGTCTTGTATATATATTGCATCTCGCCTATATAGATATAATAAATACGTCGTGATGCTTGCATCCATCACTAGTAAGCTCGAGGATTAGTCACGTTTTGGCGACGAGCCAAACTTTCGAATAAAACATATACACGTATACGTTAATTCTTTCTTTTTCCTCATATCTCTACAAGACTGGATAAAGCGACGCTATACGTACAATGACACATCCGATCGCCGGAGAGGAAGACCACGAGGTTTTCTACTATGTTTATATATACATAAAAATATAGATATATAGGTAAACGCACAGTGGACAAAAGTATCGCGCGACGAGCGCCAGCAGTGGTAAAAGCGAGTAGCGAAGCACAGTAGGTAATTCCCGCGTGTGTCTGCGACAAAAAGGTCCGAGGAATTGGGGGTGGTTGGGGGTGAATACGTCGCGTCGTGTAGGAAAATACGCGAGAGAGAGAAATAAAAAAAAAAAGTTCAAACACGCGTGTACGGGACGAGAAAAAAACAACGGCGAGTTCCGAGACGAGGGGTGGCTCTTGCGAGGGTTGCGTTGACAAAGGGACGCGAAAGAATCGTCGAAAGGAACAACGTCCTTTTTTTTCGTTGTTTTTTGTTTTGTTTGTTTCGACAGCGTAATTGTCCGAATGGTTATTATTGTATGTCGATGTTTCAATGTATAAGTTTATTTTTATCGTCATTGAAACGAGACAAAATTTACCTTTCATCGGTGTCACCGGGGCTCCATAATTTGTTCATTTCACGCCGATAACATCGCACCGATTTATCCAAAGCGAGCCGATAGAGTCGTACGTACACGTACCACGCGCGCCACGCACGTACACGCACGTAGGAGGCACAAAAATACACACACACACACACACACAAGCACACACGAGTCACCCTCGAGTCGAAGGACGAAGTTAAAAAAAGAAAATGAAACGAAAGTCACCCTAGCGAGAAGTTTTTTTTTTCTATTCTCGTTCGGCTTAATCTCGGTTTTATTGGACGCGTCGCGATTTCGTCACCCTCGTACGCGCGACTCGAAAAATCGCGTTTTCGTACATTTCATAGGAAAATAGTAATGCGAGGGTGTCGCTTCTCTGCCATCTTGCGGGGTGTTATATATCGTCGAGCAAAAATCAATGGCCGCCCCCTCCACCCTCTTTGGGTCTCTTACCAAGCCGCGCCACAGCCGTCTCGCGCGAACGACGGCCAGTCGAGCAACGAGAGGAAGAGCGAGACGCGAGGATGTAACATGCGCGCTACACGCGCTCGTACAACGTGTCCGTTGGCTGTTACTTGCCCGTGAGAAACCCGATGGTGTCTTACGGAGGATTTTGCAACCTCCGGGTGTAATACGCTACTGGTAAAGGTCGCACAAGGACGAGGATAATCGATTATTTTCCTTTTTTGCTTGGTGCGAACGAAAGGACTTACACAGCAGCGTTGAAACAGTTTCTCGCATAACCGACCGCTCGACAAAAAGCATTCGGAGCCTTTTCGACCCCCGCGGTTGATTGAGCTGGTTCCCGAACTACCCCCCGAGCGGCCGAGGACTCGTTACCGACCGTCGGTACATCGAGTCGGTAATATAAATCGCTCTGTACTTGGTTCACGTAGATGAAGGTATGTTTTAAGAATTATTATCGTTGATAAAATCATTTGCACGATATAAAAATCCTAAAATACAATTATCAAAACAATTCGAATAATTTTTTCAAGCGTTGTTGGAATTAATAGTTTGTTCTTACGATACAATGAGAAATTATATTTTTTCTTCATTCTTAATTAATGTTTGTAGCGAATTAAATTGTGGTCAAAGCAAAAATTAATTGCATGCTCAAACGTGCAACGTGGGATTAAATACTCACTTTGTCCTCGGCTTCATCGGCTCTGCCCTCAGCGTCGAGTACACGCTGCTCGAGCTCCGAGAGCTGTAACAAAACGTAAAAAAAAACAAAAGATAAATAAACACACAACGAATTAATTACCACGTCGAACAAATTTTGCCGTACGAATGGGCTCATTGCGAGATGCACAGGCGACTGCATAATATCACCGATGCATCTCGCGGGGTGCACTCAGCCCTTCGGTAGGGCGCGTACCGGGGAAATGCGTCCCAGTCTCTCGTACATGATACATATAGATATATCGTATAGCGTATAAATGCGTATAGTCCGCGAAACTCGTAAATATAACGAGCGAGAGAGAGAGAGGGAGACAGCAAAGCGAAGTGGTCTGGTGCATGAGAGTATACAGGGTGATTAATTAAAACAGAGGTTAATCTATGGGTCGAGGAGAGAGGGAGAGGAGAATGGGAAGGGGAAGGGGAAGAGGGAGAGAGAGAGAGAGAGAGGGAGAGGAGGAGGTCTCGGGCTTCGAGTGCAATTCGTGTACTTGCTTCTGTGCCTCTCGGTTAACCATGACGTATAATTAGTCGACGAGGGTAGTGGACGGGTGGAAGGGGTGGGGGGAGGGCGGAGGCATAGAGCAATCGCATTGGTGCCACGAGGACTCAGGCTCTCTCTTCTTTTGCAGGCATATTGCTGCATACATAAATCACTTGTTATGATATTTAAAAAAATAATTTATATAACTATTTATTTATATATTTATATTTATATTTATATTACTATTTTTTTTATCAATTTTATGTAAGATAAATAAAAAGAGAAAATAATGTGGAATAACATTCAAAGTAAGTAAAAATAAGTCAAACGGGGTTTGAATAAAGAAATACGTTAGTATAACAGAGACATTTATTTTAAACGAAATTTGCAATTGAATTCCAGCTGAGAATTATTTAAATTTGATTAAGAAAGTTTGAAATGAAATTTTTTTGAAGAATTTTTTCGTTTCGTCTTCTTGGGGGTTGAATCTGGCGATGATCGCGACTGCGAGGGAAGGGTCGTCAGTCCGGACCGGTGGTTTCTCTTCTTCACCGTCGACGACGTCAACGACGTCGAACGAGGTGAAAAAAAACGAGGAGAGAAAGCAGCTCGACTGACTGGCTCTCGAGGGTGCTCGCTACATTAGCCACGAAAGGGGCGGAGAGGGGGTTGGACGTAGGGATCTCTCAAACTGTCATCAGAGCTCGGGAGTGTTTTTTTTCTTCTTCTTTCTTTCCTCGTCTTCTTCTTTTCCCAGACACACGTTGCGCGGTCGAGACGCGTTATGACGGGGTAGGACGCGAGGTGCGACGAGGGGTGTCAGCAGGCCGAGAAGACCCGGGGATGAAAAGAGGAAGGATGAAAAAAGTGGATGAGTCGTAGAATTCTGCATGTGATGGCAAAATCCCTCTTGCGTCGTTCTCTTTCGTTCTCTATATATAAAAAAAAACTCGTTTTTTTTCATCTCTCCTGCCACGTTTTCTTTTTTTTCTACACGCAAACGAAAAACGTGGTTCGAATTAGATCGACACTCGTCTCTACTTCCCTCTCGCGATAAGATCTCTCGTCTTGATTTTCATTTCCGTCGCATAAAGACACCTACAATTTTCACAATTTTTCTTTTCTACCTTTTTCAACCCCCCTCGTAGAGCACTCGTCGAAATCTCATTAGCGACAAAGCGCGAAAATCAATAATACGAGGGACGTTCTAGGTCAACTGTAATTCTTCAATTTTGTTACTCTCCCCACTCGTTACTTCATTAATTAATTCATAATTTTCATTAATACAAATTCTGCAAGGAAATGTTATTTTTTTCTTTGTCGAGACGTTATAAAGGCGACGTGACAAGAGGAAATACAAGTTTCATCAACTTTAGCGATTCGTGCCTAAAACAGCTCCTATACAGGGCGATTTTCCTAAGGTATAGACCCGTTTATTCTGGGATAGATGGGACCATTACAAACAAAAGTTGCAAATAAACATTAGGGATATTTTTAATAGTTTACGAGATATGAATATTTAAAGTTGATCGAATCAGAGCGCGCCGAGAAGCGTTGGAGCCGCCCACTCTCCGTCCTAGCCGTAGATATAGCACAGTTTAGGGCGTTACATTTGGGATGGCAAAATTCAGAGCAGTCAATTATTATTATTTTATTCCGCAGTCATTTTTATTTGTCGGGCATTGACTGCTCTGAATTTTGCCGAGCGCGCCAAATAAAAATGACTGCGTAATAAAATAATAATAATTGACTGCTCTGAATTTTGCGATCCCAAATGTAACGCTCTAAACTGTGCTATATCTACGGCTAGGGCGGAGAGTGGGCGGCTCCAACGCTTCTCGGCGCGATCTGATTGGACAAACTTCAAAAATTGATATCTAGTAAACTATAAAAAATATCCCTAATGTTTATTTGCAACTTTTGTTTGTAATGGTCCCATCTACCTCAGAATAAATGGTGCTACACCTTAGGAAAATCGCCCTGTATACATATAGTATATAAGAACGGTTTAGTAAGAAGATGTTGCTCGTTATCGAAGTCGCGGTCTCTACTAATCCTCGGACAGTCTTATGGCAATCGAGGTATGGCGAGAGAGAGAGAGAGAGAGAGAGAGAGAGAGAGAGCGAGAAAGAAGTGTGAGAGAACAAGGGAGGAAAGAAAAGACGTAAAGAGGGTGAAAAGCGTGGCGAGAGAGTAAGTAGGTTGAGAAGTGTCGGCTCGCGCGTTCTCTCGTGAAACGATAACGAGACCGGTGTTTCCTCCCTGCGGCGATTAAACGAAACGAGACAGTGATCGGCCATCCTTGCAAATGAAAGAATATTCAGTAATTGGCACGACTCGTCTTGCCAAACGAAGCAATCCTCGTTACCAATAACTGAACGGTGGCCAACGAAAACTGCTTTTCAGTCTCGAAGTCGGAGGGGCTTTTTCGTATATACACGTATGTCTCTTTGTAGGTAAGACTCGAGATCTCAAACCTCACGGTTATATTCTCTCCCTCTCTCTCTCTTGTGAACTTCGTTAGTGTTATCGCACGTTCGCGTGACGTTGCGCATGTGGAACGAGGCAAGGGGAAGAGGAAAAAGGAAATGAAAGAAAATAAGACAGAGAGAGAAAGAGGGTGAGAGGGATGAGTCGAGCAAGAAGCGTACGCGACCGCGGCGAACCGCGTGTTCCAGACACGTGAGAGAGATCGCCGCCCCGTCGTACCTTATTCTCGTTTCGCGCTTTCTCGACCTTCTCATTTTCCTCTCTTCCGCCCGAGTGATTTTCGAGGGTTGCACAGCACCCGTTGCATCAAGACTTTTCACTTTATCAAATAAAACATTGTGATTTTTCTTCTGCTTAAAAACAGTTAAAAAAAAGGAAATCGTCAAAAATAATGAAAATACAAAAAATCGCAATTTTTACAAATTTTAATAAAATCGCCAGAAGCCACAGACGAGAACATTATATTCGCATTATACATCAAATTTGCGATGCAAATAGGTGGCGAAATTTCGTCCAAAAAAAAAAAATGTTTTACCCTCACCCGAGGCGCATTCTCTCATGCGAATATCGACTTACGAGATTGGTGAGGTATGTTGATAAGAATAAATTAAAGGGCGCGTATAGGCGATGACCGTACATAAAACGGATATAGCCAACGTTTAGTTTATGTATGCGGGCAGGTATCCGAAGAAGGGGGGGGGAGGGGGTTGGATGACGCTTCGCCGGGCAAAGAAGGGCCAAGTGGGCGCGTATGCGCGTACCTCGGCGTTTCTACGAGATCCTATATTAGCGTCTCTCGCGCCCTTCTGGCGTACGCCCGGTAGCGCTCGTACATTAATTACAAGAGACGGGGAATATAGCCCGCGTGGGAGCGAGTAGGTACCCTTTTGGAGTGAGAAGGACCGAGATAGTCCCAAAGCAAGACCTCCAAGAGTGTTACGCCACTGAACACACACGCTCATGTATATATGTGTGTGTGTGTGTGTGTGTGTTGACATATAGCTAACAGTGTGTGTGTGTGTGCGATGTTGTAGAACTCACGCGGGGTAGCCCCGGAAAAGGGTGAAATGGAGCGCATCGCAGAGGGCGCGTGAGAGAATGTTCCCATCCTTTCTCTCTCTCTCTCTCTCTCTCTCTCTCTGTCGTTGGGGTGGAAACACACAAGTTTGATGAAAGTTGGAGACGTCTTATTACTCGTAGCAGGGAGAAAGGGCGAATAGTGTACCGGTAAATTCTACTGGGAACTATTTCTAAGCGATATTTATGTATTTTATGAAAAAAAAAGGTAAAATAAAAAACGTCGCTTATTTATTTGTTTTGTTACAAGGGAAAAATATTCTTGCGTCGTGTTTTTAAAAATGAGAATATTATTTAGCTTATTCGCGAAGAATAATTAATTATTGTTAATTAATGAAAATTTTACGGATGAAAATTGTTTTCTCGTGAAATATATGATAATATTGAATTTTTTTATTAACTTATTGTTTAATTAAATTACGAGAAACTAAGTTTGTTGCCGAGTTTGTCGCGTTCTCAGCTCGAAGCTCGTTATCTTGGCTCGTAATTGCTGCCGAGTTATAAGATATATAGATGCGAGAGAGATACAGAGAGAGAGAGAGAGAGAGAGAGAGCGAGAGAGACAGAGAGAGAGAGAGAGAGAGAGAGAGAGAGAAAGCTGTTGGTATTAAGGACGAGTAAGAGACAAGACTCATCTCGGGTTCGGTACGGCTAAAACAAGCCCCGCGCCTCTCGCGAAATCCTTCAATCTCCGGAGACTTGTACATTAATTATATCTCGTATATACAGAATGCCGAAGAGGGTGAGTTGGAGCTTCTATATACGTCGTGTGTACGAGAAGCTGTTTCTCTCTCTTGGTCCTCGTTCCGGGGGATGGCGTATACACGGTCAGAAGCAGACGGGAAGAAGGAGACTCGTCCCGTGGGAGTGTGAAAAGCTTCGAGGACGAAGAGGCGCGAGGACCAAGGACACGTGGGATAATGCCCGAGACGGTGTACTGTCCAACAATCGTACGTACCGTACTACGTTATCAACGAAACAAAACCGTGAAATACCCTCGAAGTCGCGCTATAATTAGATCCAAATTTACTAAAAAAAAATATTTTTGTTTTTTAAACTTTTCAACATTTTCCAAATAAAATGTACATTTTTTAGAAACAAAATTTCGCCAGGTTTTCAATTATTTGACCGATTACTCAAAAACCAGTTTGTGAAAAACTTCAACAAAAATGATAAATATATTTAATTTTATTTTGATATTTCAATCATCGTGTGAATAATTCGACTTTTGCCCTGGTCCGATATTCTCTCGTCCTGATTCTCATGTTTGCTGACGTAAACGCCCGACGAAATTTTCGTTTGAGGATAAAGACAATTTTCGAAAGAGGGTAAAACTGGAGTCCGAGGAGGGTTGAAACGTTCGAGAGAAAATTTTCTCAATCTCCTATTTGTGCCGACTCTATTTATTTCCATTGTTTCGCCCTCGTCTTTTTCATCTTTCCCATTTCACGCGACACTTTCAACGTCGTTGTACGAAAACGTTGTGTGTAAGAGAGAGAGAGAGAGAGAGAGAGAGAGAGAGAGAGAGAGAGAGAGAGAGAGAGAGAGAGAGAGAGAGAGAGAGAGAGAGAGAGAAAGAGAGACAGAGAAAAAAAGTCGACAATTGCAACATCATGTTTTCGTTTACGCTTTTCGTAAGAGAAGTTTGCGTTGTCATCTCGGAATATCGCAAGAGTCCAGGTCCACCGTTATTGCACCGTAATCAACGTTATCGCGATAACACTTTCGATGGTCCGGCCATCTCGAGCCTTTTCCCACGACCGTCGAGAGTGCGCCTCGAGAGAAAATTGTACCCTACGTTTCACCATCTTTTTTTTTCCTTCATCCCCTTTCAAATTTTCTTTTTTCTTTATTTTTATGTTTTCCGCACATACAAATTTTTGATTAATATATCGATTTTCATCGACGGTAGTCTCGTAAACGAGGGTGAATCGCGGCTGTTTCGAAAGTCAAAGAGTGATGCGCGCACGAGCGAGAGTAAAGTATAAGCGCGAGGGGTGACGAGAGTTCACGTGCTCACTGACGGGAAAACGGTGAGTCAATATTTGAAGAGACGAAAGAGCGGGAGCCTCGAAACGAAGCGAAGGAACGTCGGTGTTGTATACTGTCAGAGAGAAAGAGAGAGAGAGAGAGCGACAGAGAGAGAGAGAGAGAGAGAGAGAGAGAAGCAGGTGGCTTAACGATTTCAGCAAAGTTCGAACGTCTCGCGACTCTCGCAGGTTGGTTAGCTACACTCAAGTGTGTTTGTCGAGTGTCTGGCGAAGCATATATCTATATCTATAGACACATACATAGTTATAAGCATATATCTATATCGGTTGAGTAGGCGAGAGAAGGGTGTTTCAGGAAGCGGCTCCTTCACAAAGTTCTCGCGGCTAATTGATAATGCACCAGCTTGAGCGAGTAGCTTGCATCCATGGGAATAACGTACAGTAAATTTCGCGACGTAGATACAGCGAGGGATCCCCCCGTCGATCACCGAGTCACGACGAGAATTAATTTTTCAAATTCAATCAGGACGATGGTAAGAAAATATTATTTTTGTCTTGTGTTAATTATAATAAATGCATAATTTTTAATTAAAAAGAGAATTCGACAAAGAAGATTATATAAATTGGAATAAATATACAGTTGTTAATAAGGGTGTTCGCGTGAGAAGGGTTAATTTGTTTAAAAGAGAAATTTCATTCACGATAACAATAATTACACGCGAGTACTATAATGATCACTAAGCTTTTCTATTTTGTAATTAAATTAATGTATTCTTGTCCGGATGTTCATTTACTTTTTCGAGCCACGAATGACTTTAGCTTTGATACGAAAATAATGCGGGCAAAGAAAAAGAGAATAGAGAGAAAATTAAAGTCGCGCGGGATATATCGAGTGTATCATCAAGACGGTACACCGTCGGACGAGTGGGAAGTAGTTTTTGCAATTTTTTATATTTCGTTGGGGAGTAACATTGCCCGAAAGCCTTTAGTCGTATGCTTAAGTCCGGAACGGAAGAAAAAGTATACGGAGAGACAAGAGACGGAAACAGACAGAGAGAGAGAGAGAGAGAGGGAGAGAGAGAGAGAAATTTTTTTTACTCTCGCTCTACATTCCCCAACGAGAGCCATCTCCCTTTCATTACCGTTCCTTCTGCCGCGAGTTCATAGCCCTTTTCTCTCGACGCGTTAGCTCCGGTGTGTAATGGAGAAAAAGAAACGCGCGACCAAGGTAAAAAGAAGAAAAAAATTTAAAAAAAAGAAACGAACGCCACACACACACACACACACACACAGGTTCGAGGGTAGAGAGAATAAAGAAAGAGAGAGAGCGCGCGGAGGGAAGGAAAACAAAAAGAAAGAAAGAAAGAGGCAAGAGAGAGAGAGAGAGAGAATAAGAGAGGTTCACCGCGGTCCACGACTCTCGTATAATACACGAAACGGGTTAAATAACTCCGGTGTAATAACACCAGGTGTATTTTAATTTCGGTAGAGGGGAGGACGTTCGGCCGTGAGTCGTGAGCGAGAAGAGGATATCCCAGCTATGCGTTTAATTAATAGACTCTCTATATATGTGTACACACACACACACACACACACACACACACACACACACACACACACATATATATATATACGATGGTATAATACGAGATATGGCTATAAATTAAATCCCATCGTATTTAAAACAAGTACGCTTCGCGTACTCGATGGGGGGCTTCGCGCCCCATACCCCCCGCGCGCGGTCGCGTTATGATCGTCGCGCTTCGCGCTCCGCGTTGTGTTGATCATTTACTTAAATTGTTAAGTATTGAAATATTAAAGTGTTTTTATGTTATTGTGAATTATGATTGATAATATAGAACTATGTGTTTCGTTCATGATATACCTTCAGTAAGAGTCATTGTTCGCAAGGCGATGTCTGAATTTTTCAGACTTACATTAATAGGCAATTATAACTTTACAATGTAAGGATTGCATATTTTATTTTCATGATATATTTTGAATGTTAATTAACATGTCCCTTAGGGACGTTTTAATAGGCACTCACACCGTAATTTTCAATTTTTATCAATTTATCACGAACACACTACGATTATCATGGTATCAAACTTTGACGGTTCATTACTGATATTCGAATCGGAAAATAAGGATTTTATGAATTACACATTTGCCGTTTCGGCATTCTTAAGGAGTCATGAGCATTTTTTGTGGTAATTGAGAATGTGCTGAAATTGAATGATTGTTATTGGCTTATGGGTACAAGATCTTTATTTTGTTACAAATAATTGAAATTGACTACACGAGCTTTAAAAAAGTATTTGTTTAATATTGCCTTAAGGGCGAAAAGCTATTTTTTATGTAGTTGAGATTGAATTTGGTAATACATGTGTTTGTGTGTGTGACTTATCACAAACCGCTGTGTGGTCCATTTGGGATGGTTCGCCGTCAAGTCCTCTCACTCGCATTGTCGCGTTTTGCGTTTCATATTTAAGTATTCATATTATAATGTTTCATTTCTTTAGTTTTATTTTCAATGTTTATTTTCTATGAATTGTGGTGCAAAAATAATGCATATAATACGGTTGTATGTTTAATAAAATAATAAATAAAAAAATAATCAGTATATCATTTATTCACATTTTTTTATAAATCTATATTTATCATGAGATGCGAAACCATAATGGCTTGTGATCGCTATAAACGCTTTCATATATACATATTCACTTTCAGATCTTTGTTTGCACTGAAGCTCTGTAGCAGCTTCTCTGTAGATCCTCTGTAGAGGCTAATAGTTGACTCTGATTGGAGGATTTTCTTACGGTTTACGTATTACGTGTTACGGAGATTCGTGTGTGAAGGCTTTTAACGATAGCCAATAGCAAGCCCGACATTCCGGTGGATTATTCTTGCGTACACATAAGCGTACTGTACATCAACGTAACAAGCACATGACGATACTAACGACATCTTACCGCTGGGGCACGAAGTGAGCTTTGCTGGGACTCGATCTTCGTCGATATGAGTCTTCCCTCTCTTTCGTGTATCGGTGATCTATGCCTGTCAGTGTAATTACGAAGATTTTTTTTTGTTTTAAATACTTTTATAAAATATTAATCGCGATAAATGATAATTCGCGTAATTTCATCGAATTAAAAGTGGTGTTGTTGTATGAACATTTTTTTTTTGTGAAGAAGTATATTTTAACAGTGTTCGAGGTTATTTTTTTATATAAGTATATTTTAATAGTTACGTTCGAGGTTATTTTTTTATATGCTGAATTAATAATATTTGTGAAGTGAAAAAAAAATAAAACAGTGAGTATTATGAATAATTTTGATGTGTACAAATAATAAAAGTGTATATAAAATGGATAAATTCGAAGAAGTGTCATATTCTATTCAAAGACAAGAAACGATATAACTTTTGTTGAATGAGTGTTTTTTTATGTCAAACATGTTGAAAAAATATTTTTAAAAACTCTATGTTATAATTGTTCAAATGACTTGAAACTCTTGAAGTACTTCAAATACATTAAAATTAAAGTAATAAGCGAGAATCAAAAAAATTCGTTCACGCGTCTCTGTGCAATTGTAAAAAAATGCAAAAAAGCGTTTTTTTTGTTCAAATTGAATTATTAACAGAATTGTAAAGTCTTTAAACTCTAGAAGACATTTTTTTGAGGTCTTATAAAGAAATACTATAAGTTATATAAACATTAGTTCACAGATTGCTGAGATCCGGACATTGATAGATACAAAATAGCTTTTTGGCCCCAAAATAGGTATGTTTTTAACAATTTTTATATTTAACAAAGTCCGAATGGATTTATACACAAAAGGCATCTTTGTTATAATAAAATACATTTGTAGTATAAATTTCAGCTCGATCGGTTCATGCGTTGCTGAGATTTGAGTGCGGACGGACGGCTCCCGTGACGAAGATTTTTGGAAGGCGATATTAATAGGCACTTTTTAATATATATTTATATATATTATAGTGAGTGCCTAAAAATGTATATATATATGTAGGTATATACCGTCGAACGGGGTTACTTTGAATAGTTTTTGGAAAGTTTTTGTAGGTAATTTTTTTTAACACACTAAATTCCAATTTTTTTGCTGTAATAGAACAATGTGTTCTTTGGGTTCATATTTGTTTTTCCTCCAGAAAGGATTCAATTGGAGGTCAGGGAATAAAAAATTTCCTGGGTAACGAGAATATGATCATTATAATCTCGATATATTGCAATTTACGGAAATATTAACTTTTTTCGAACTTTTGACCGCTAGGAACACATTCAAATTGTCTTTTGCTGCTCTGTCAAAGTAGCCCTAAAAACTTGTAAAAATTACGCGTAATGTCGCAAATAAAAAAATAAAACAAAAATAATTAAATACGTTCGGCAAATAGTTCAAAATAATGATCAATATTTCAACAGTCCGAACCCTTTTACCGACAATTAATAACGTCCCTCCCTTCTCACTGGCGATTCATCGTTACACAGCGAGAGAAACTTTTCGTGGTCACATATGGACCGTATAGTTTCGCGTAAACCAAAAGCTCGGTAGAAATATCAACACGACGGGGAGAGAGAGAGAGAGAGAGAGAGAGAGAGAGAGAGAGAGAGAGAGAGAGAGAGGGTGGATTTGCGTTATTGCCGGAGCGAACCCTTTCGTCGTTGAACCCTTTTCCCTCGGACGTTAACTTTAAGTCGGTGGATTTTAGCGGTCTCCGGTATAACCGCGCGCGGTTCAAACGGTCACTGCGAGTCCGAGACGGTATTTTACTACCCCTCGCCATCCCCTCTCACCCTTATGGAGCACGAGAGAAGGAGGCTAATGGTCAAGCCAGAGTTATGAAATAGAGAGGCTCTCGGGAAGGTGGCTTTTGGGGCTCCGTGTGAGAAATCGTAGAGAAGCTTTGGAAACGCGAGAATATTAGTCCCATTTCCGTCTACGATACTTATTACGAAAAAGACAAAGCGCGAGAAAGGACGAGAGGTATGCAGGAAGAAGGAACGAGGATGAGGAGGAGGAGGAGGAGGAGGGAGAGAGAGAACGTTAACACTGTAAACGCAAATCCTATGCGAGGGAGTCGTCGTTGTGAAAAGGAGGGAGGGGGGGAGTAAAGCAGCGGTCGTGTACGCGAAGTCTCGTATTGCAAAGTCGTAGAAATACGTACGCGAGGTATATATCGCGCGTGTTTATATATATACGTACATATACACATCGGTGCATACGATAAGTGCACACGTTCAACGATCGCGTTATTCTCTTCGAGTCTCGTTCAACGTTGTAGTAAAAGAGATGTTGGGAGGGGGTAGGGGGTGGGGGTAGGCTTGTATTCTTGCGTTTCGCGTGGTTCGCGGAGGTTTTTGGCTCGAAGCTTTCACCCCCGCGCGCGATTCGACTCATCCCCCTGGCCCTCACTCCTGGCCGTTCCACCACTTTCTCTCTCTTGTCGCTATTGCCCCGCGAGCATTGCACACGCCAAGTCGCACGTTATTGCGGCTGGAATATTACTTTCACGAGTGCCCGTAGCACGGCAATTTCTCGGCCTCGGCGCGCTCCTACTACTTCTCGGTTAGCTCTCGGCGAGCGAGCGAGCGACGAAATTAGTTTCCATTTTTAATTATCTTTATCCAAGGCTAAGGCCGAGGGGTGGCTTTTTCTCAACCCCCAAACTCTTCTCTCATCCCGGGGCTTCTCGTTCATAGGTTTTTTTTGTTTGTTTTTTCTCTATACAACGGAAAAGGGACGTGTGTGCGTGGTAGTTTTCCCTCATGACCTTTCCCCATTCACCATATGGGTCGCTTAACGGTAATTGCCGAAATGCTCATTAACGCGCGAAACGTTCGATAAATTTTGGGAAAGAAAAAAATTCATTAAACGGATAAGCGATATGTGAAAATAACGTATTATGCGTTTATTGTTCCGGGTTAAATCGCGTATACGAGGCGGATCGCAATTTTGTACGCGACTATACGATATAGTGTATAGCTACATGTAGGCCTATATCTAGGCTCGAGTATCCATTTCCTCCGCAAAATCATCCCCTAAACCGATATACACCGGTCACATCGGGAAAACTGCGAAAACATAGCGTTGGAAAAGTCGCAAGAAGCTGGCAACGACCGTCAGGTTTGCCGAGAAATCGCTTAGGAGAAACGTGGAGGGTGAATCAAGCCGGAGGATGAAGGCGGGGATGCTGTGGGAGAGGGTGGTTGAAGACGATAGCTCCAGCGACGAGATAAAGAAAGAAGCTAGTGCCTTGTAAAGCTCGTAACCCAGATGCGTCCCGTGTGTTTTATTGTCCTTTTACGGGCGACGGCTGCCGGTAGAGGGTGGTGGGAGGGAGGAGAGTGCGAGAAGAAGGACGAAGATGAAGAGAAGCGAGAGGCTTCGCGAGAGGGAAAGTTCCGCGATTCGCCGAGCCGAGAGATTCTCCTTCTTTCTTTTTTCCTCGGTGATTCTCCTCACTTCCACCCTCTCGCACACCCTTATACACAAACAAATATATATATATATATAAGCGTACGTGTATATTTCGTAGCACACCTTCACCTGGAAACTTTGGTACGTACAAGAAGCCAGAGTTCTTCGCGGACGTTTGGAAAAGCCTGGAAGTAAAGTGGATGGCCGTTTCTGCGAAAGATGGGAAGGAGAGAGAGAGAGGGGAAGGGGATCGGAGAAGAACGTAAAAGGGATGCACGCGAGGGGGTTGAAAAGAGAGAAACAGTCGCCCGCGGTTAGTATCGTCGCGTGAGGGAGGGTCGAGGGGGAGGAGAAATGTCGCGAAGATAACTCCGATCCCTCCCCCTATAACATCGTCCCCAATTCCACCGAGACAGTCGAAGGTTAGACACCCGTAGGGGGATGGCCGAATGTGAAAGGCGATTGTGAAAATCGTAAAACCCGTGATAAAAAACGAAAAAATTATCTCTCGCACACGTTCTCTTTTTTTTCTATCTATCTTTTATTCTCCAATATCCGGTTAGATACGAAGATTTGTCGAACGTCTTTCATCCTCCCTTCCATCAAGTTGTAGGAAGAGCTCGAATAATGATAATGCTCCATTAGAGGATCTAGAGGGGTGAATTCGAAGGGACACCCTTCGTCGGTGCGGTCAGCGAAAGCTCCGAGTGGGATCGGATCAATTTTTGTTGACGATGACGTTGTATATATAGTGAAAAGAGGAAGAGAAAGATAGAAAATAGAGGGTGTGGATTGTAAGAACGTTGCCGAGTATACTGAAAAATACGTATAGGTGTATAAGGCAAGAGGGGGGGGGGGGGTGGGGGGTGGAAGAGCGCGATGAGAGCTTAGAAAGGGTCGATAATGCGCATTCCGACCGCAAAAAGCGGCTTACGTCGGGACCACGGCCAAAAGTGCTTCCAGCTCTTTTCCTTCCCCCAAACCTCGAACCACCCCTTCCTCTACCATATCGCCTCTTTTTGGGATACGAGAGACGTAAGACACTATCTATATATATATATAGATATCTCTCTAAGCAACTATATAGAAGCGAGTATAAGCGAAAGAGCTTCGAAGCGTACTCCGCAGTTTTCCATGGAAAACCGGATAGTGGAAGTAGTCCACGAGGCAAAGTAGCGAGGGGGTTGAAAAAGCAGGGTGTAGTCTTTGGATTTTTTCCCAGGCTATGGATTATCATGACTAAAGTCGAAAGCCTTGTTTTCTTCTATCCTATGCGCTATCTTACAAACAACGTTGCGTCATGGATCCATCTCTGGTGTTCGTGTCTTCGTGAGAGAGAGAGAGAGTCAGAGAGAGAGAGAGAGAGAAGACGAAACCGGAAGTGTGAGAAAGAGAGTGAAGAAGATGGGTTTTCCGCTGGCTACTCAATCTTCTCGCCGTTCTTACCGTGCTTACTTTCCTTTTATTCGGCTCCTTCGCCCGATATCGGTTTACTGTGCATCGATCAGAACCAAACAAGGATCTCATGATATATATATATCCTGCGAGTAAGATACGGCTTTTACCGTCTGGTGCGATAGGAGAATCGGTACCGGGAGATTTTTTTTCCCTCGACAGATCGCGTATTACGTCTAGCTACGTACGAAGGAGAAATATAAAGAGAGACAATTTAGATGGGGTATGGAATTGAGGGTTGCTGAGGAGGAGCAGGAGGGGTGAAGGAGGAAAACGTAGTATACGAAAAAAGCGAAGAAGCTGAGCTTTCGCTTTTATCCGTTCGCCTCGCTGTGCTCCATGATCGTCATATTTATTTCTATTTTTCTTTATCGTCTCTCTCTCTCTCTTTCTCTCTTGCTCGCATATCCCACATAAAGTTCCACCGAGACGAATGAGAGGAGTCTCGTCTCTCGTTGCCGAGGAGTTATCGGTGGCCCGGATGGCTCTCGATCTTTCTTTCTCCGTTTATCTTTTTTTCTTTCTTTTCTCTCTTTTTTTAACCCCTTCCCCAAACCCTGTCCGGGAATTGCTGCTGAGGCTTTCAACCCCCCACCCCCTCCCTGCCAGCCACGACTACTCACTCTCTCTGTCCCTCGTAGCCTCTTCGTCCTCCTGCCGACCTCCTCGTCCCTTCGCGTATATCGTTGCCATCAAGAGTTACAACGCAGCTGGCTCTCTCTCTCTCTTTCTCCCTTTCTCTCTTTCCGTCTCTTGTCTTTCTCTCGTATACGCGTTATATCGATAGCCAGGAGAACGAACGTACGTACCCGCGCGAGCGCGGGAAGAGCGCAAAAGCCTGTGAAATATCATCGCGATTTTCCGACAAAGCGCGCGCGCTCGCACGCACCCTGGTAGTTTGCGCGAGAATGTTGGCGAATGGGGGCCCATTTTTTTTTCACCACTCGCGAAGCTTCGGGGACTGGAGTAGGTACGTACGAGGCGGCCTAAACGAGCGGGAGATCGAGCGGTCGAGTTTATCGGCCATCCCACGATAAATGTTCCGTTGTCAAATTTAATTCTTTCTCGCGAATGTAACAAATTCTTTGTTTTTTCTGTATTCGTAAATTCATTTTTTGGAATTAATTAATTTCGTTAAATTGTGATAAATATCATTGAAATATTTTCTTTGGAATTAATTAATTTCATTTAATTGAGATAAATGTCTGTGAAATATTTTTTAGGATTTAATTTATTTCGAAATCTCATTAAAAAGTAATTTGTTTATACTCGTTGTAAAATTGATCGGTACGAGAAAATTAATTAAATCGTTCGACAAAATTTTCAAGGGGTCGAATATTTTTTATGATCAGCGTCGAAAATTTTGATACGAGAGCGTTCGGCACATATAGGTTTGACGTATTTTCTACGTCGAGCGGTAAAATAAAAAAAAGGTAAAAATACGAAGGGTGGCGTAGGAACGAAGGAGGAAGAAAATGGGGATGGATGACGCGGTGACGAGCCAAGACAAATTTTATCATCACCGTACGTCCCATCAGTTTGGATATTACATTACGTATTATATACGTATACGCGTCACTATTTCAGTCGTGGTATATTCAACCGAGAAATTTCATCAAATTTTCTTGCGAGGGACGCGAGCGTGCAAGATCTCTCAAAAATGAGTAATATTTTTTTGTCACCGAGGGAGATAACTCGACGTTTTTTTTTATCGCCTATCATTGCGATCGAAGTAATTGAAGCAAATTAATAATATTTTTATCGTGTCGACGATCGTTCGTTTCCCTTAAAAAAATGGAACTAGGAACGAGAATCCATTTTTGCTAAAAAATCGTGCGCGACATGGTAAGCACAAAAAATATGTGCAATATCGCGAAGTGCGTTTGATGAAAAATCTTCAAACAGCCGACGGACGGTCGTCGGCGGTTGACGGCGAGTGCTACATTAAAGATACATTAACGGAGCAAAAGTGCTGTAGAAGCGAAGTTTCTCTCTCCGCTTTGTGGACCAACGCGCCCGAGAGAGAGAAAGCGAGAGACAGAGACAGAGAGCGAAGCCCTTTGCGAGTTTCGCCCAGCAACAGGCGAACGCATTCTCGCTCCGTCTCGATTCTGGCAGAAAAGAAAAAAATGATAGATTCCAGTCGATAAATCGAATTTGAATAAATCGTCGATCGAATAAATTCAAACCATCGACAAATTTCGGTCGATTAAAAAAAATAGAGAAAGATTTATTCGACGAGGAAGTTCCAAAGTTGAAGAGCGCTCGGTCAGCACCCTTTTTCGATAGAGCGAGGGAGAGGAGAGACCCCCTCGGCGAGAATGTTCGTGAAGAAAGCGAGAGGGACTATAACGCGGAAGTCGAGGAGATGGTCTTCCCGTTGATGTCCCCGATGATTCATGAATCTAGTGCTATAATACTGGCATCACCTACTTCCTCGCTCCTCCTATACTCGTAACTACTATCCATACTAGACCAAACTATACACAGGTCCAATCCCAGCGTGCCTACTCTCCGGGCCTGGACAGACGTATTTCGGTCAAGCGTACAACGGAAACGAGCTACTCCCGTGGGTAATATATACCGGTATACGTCGAGTGAGTTACGACTCGTGCCCTCTTTCATGCATTTCGCACGTAATATCGTCACTCGCATATATATACGCAAACATAAAAGAAAAAAAAAAGAAAAATAAATTTACTCGAAATAAAAAAATCCCTTTTGTTTCCTCTAATTATCCAAATCATTTACAAAGAGGGGTAATTTACTTTCAATAAAAGCCATAATAAATTCTTCGCCCCCTTCGACCTATCGGATAAAAGCAAGAGGATGCGAAGGTTATCGAAGGGTGATAAAAAGATTTTCCGCTGAATGGAGTCATTAGTGTTAGAGAACTCTTTTATCTCTCTCTCCCTCTCCCTTCGGTTCACCAGGGCAATGACGTACCAACACGCACATAGAGCGCGAAGGTCGATGGCGGAAAAGCTTTAGAACTGACGGAAGAGACGGGTGAGATGGGAGGGCAGTAAAACGCTTAAGCTCGTACATCGGTATAGTGTAAGAGGGCCTTTGAGAGCTTTGGTCCTTTGCTCCATCTCACCCCCCTCTCGTCACTCCACCACTCGGCCTTTCCTCGCCCTCTCTCATCATGAGGCAAAATAATAATACCGGGACATATACATACACGCACGCACACACATATATAAATATATATAGGTGCAAAGAGGTCTTTTGACACGATATATGCATGCCCCCGCCTCTAAGAGATAGCGAATGCGTGAGCACGTGTGTATTATAAATTATAACCGTGTTGAGCAATATTGCATGTAACTCGGCGTGTCGCGTGAGAGAGAGAGATGAGCGTTAAGGGACATCTATATACATATGTGTATATATATATGTGTGAGGATTTTTTTTTATTATGTACATGGTATATATAACAGGGCCGTATAAGTGAGCGCGTGTACGAGAACGAGATGATGCTGCGCTCTCTGCACGCTCCCGGTGTGGGACGCACGCTAAGTGGTCCATTCAGTCCGCGTACGAGAGAGAGAGAGAGAGAGAGAGAGAGAGAGAGAGAGAGACGAGCACCACCGCGGAATACATTACAGGAAGTAGCAGTTAAAAAGCCCTCGTTCATGGCGGACCCAATTCTTATAAAGTACCTTCTACATTACGTGCTAGAAGCTTTAATTCTGCATACTCATTTGTCATTGACTTCGTTAGAATTGGTGATAAATTTATTAATAAGCGATCGTTGATTGAATAATAATCACTTTTGTTTTAATCGTAGATTTAGTCAGAGTAACGAGAATAATTTGTCGTGATCGATACTTAATTAATTGGTGAATATTAATATTTGCCAGGGGGATGATTTTTTTTTATTATGTATTTTGTTTGTTTTCTGTAAACAAACGAGGGAGTTCGTTACGTTATAGAGCCGTCTCTTTGTTTGCTTTGCCTGCAATTGATCATAAATTGCACAACGCGTATATCGCAACCATGCACTTTTGCATAATTTATCGTATTTGGTCACGAAATTGAAACGAGGGATGATTTTTTTTTGTCGTTCGAAAACAAAAATCAGATTTTCGTTTAAAAAATACAACGAAAGGGGGCAGTTATTTAACGGAATGAATAATATACGCGAGGGACTTATTATCCTTTTCTTCGCGCGTTCTCGTACCTAATTAAAGCAAAAAATTGGAAAAATTTTGTTGCGCGTGCGATCGCTCGAAAGGCGAAAACGGAATATTTCGCCGGATGGAAGACACGCCAGGGAGGGTCATTTGTGTTTTCTTTTTTCTGGAAAAATATATTTTTTTCGTCCATTCATCAACTTCGTTCGCACACGTTGGTATTTTTTGTTCTTCCTCTCTCGCTAAGATATATCGCGCATATATTTTTTAGGGACGAGTAGCGAAAAGAAGGACGATTATTCTTTTTTTCTTTTTTTTTTCGTGCCTTACCTTTCGAAGCATCTCCTCGAGGGACTCCATGTCCAGGGCAGAGTTGTTGTTCTCCGTTTGTACGGGCTGAACCATTTGTCAAAAAGTTTCGGGCCCACGGAGCACCGAACCAAATCACTCGCGAAAATATTTCTTTGTTTTTATCGTTTTTACACTCGCGCCGTCGCTCACCCGTTGCAACGTATGCGCATTCGTTATCGATATTTTTATTCTTCCTTTATTTTTTCATTGATGTTTATCAATTTTTTCTTCAAATCCACAAACGTCGTTTCACAGTTAATAAATAATTATACGATTCGATCGTCGACGTTCATCTCTTGACGTTATTTCACCGTGCAAAATCCCATTCGCTCGTAACGAACGATCTAAAAGTCGTGTGAAACTTAGTTATCGTCTGTTCTCGCTGTTGTCGAAGGATTAAAAAATGAGAGACGCGAAGAGGACGAGGGAAAAATTCGTCGAGGAAAAAAATATTAAAAAATCAAATAAATAAAAATTTAAATAGCAAAACTAACGATCGCGTGTCTTTCATCGATGAATAAAGAGGTCTCGTAAGCTCGCACGGATTATATACGTGTATATGTATAACGAGTCGCGGCACAGAGGGTAACGCGAGAGAAGAACGAGAGAGAGAGAGAGAAAAAGAGAGAATGAGAATAAAAGGAAGAAAATAAGGAAGAAAAAAACGAACCGGAGAGCACGGAAGAGAGGAGAGAATTATATACATATATATAATTCTCTCCTATATACATATATATTATATGTATAATATAAATATATATATATATACACGGTAGCCCTCGGTCTCCCGCTTCACGAGAGAAAGATATATCTCTCATTTTAACAGGGACTATTTTAACCAAGGGGGTATAAATTACGCGTCGCCTGAGACCGGACGATTCGTCTTTTTGGCGAATGCGCGAGGAGCTTTCCGACTTTTCGTCGACGCATTACCTACAGGTATATAAACGCGATGCGATAACTATACGTCGGGGGTTACCAAAAGTTTAGTGAGACGACGAGTGCGTTTGGTCTGGAACACGCGCGAACTCGCTCACGAGACGGGGGGATTGACGAACGTCCAACGAAAAATTCGATTTCGAATTTAAAAAAAAAAAATTTTTTTTCACGAATCGAATCCCGCGATTTGATTGAAATTACGAATTCTATCAAATATGCAGACGTTTACGATAGTAAAGGGCGCAGTGTTTTTACGTACGAGCGACAAGCGTGTCTAGTTCTCGCTCGCGACGTTATGAACGAGTCTTTGAGAGAGTAAAACATGACGCTATATGTACCGAAGGGAGGGAGAGAGGGTGAGAGAGACAGAGAGAGATCGTGATATATAAACTATTTCGGGTGCAGAGTATTTTTACGCCCGCGTTTGGTGTCCCTCCCTCTTCCCATACACACTTCTTCGTAAGAGAGCGATCCCGCTGAGTGCGAGAGGATGAGCACAGAAACTAAGAAAGTCTCCTCGTCGCGCGACAGAAAGAGAAATGTCGTTTCCTGTGTGTGCCTTTTTGCCGCTTTGACTCTCTTTCGTGTTTCTCGAGTGGAGACGAGCGAGGAAGAGAGATAGAGTGAAAGAATGGGGGAGAGAGAGAGGGGTTGAGAGTTATTGAGAGAAACAGAATGAAGCCCCGGACGAAAGTATTTCTAATACACTCTTCTTCAACCCTCCAACCTCCGTTGCAATCTTTCGTTACCGGGAACTAATTGAGCCGAGTGCTTCGAAAACCTCGACACGTATAAACGACTCTGGTCGCTAAGTAACGAGATTAATTTATTATTCGATAATACCAATTGAAATTTCATTAATTACGACAAATTATGTAAAAAAAAAAAAGGAAATAATTAAACAATTTATATCGATAATAAATAGTCTAATTTTATGAAAATTTGTTCGAATCGAAATCGAGGAATAATTATTATTCGTGTAACGAATGAAAAATGATTTCGAGAGTCGGTACGTGGAATACGATGAGTACAGAGGGTTTGCCCGAGGAGAGGTCAGACGCCAGTAACTATAAAGACGTGTTTCACGACGACGGAGACTCACGAGAGAGCGCTAAATTGAACCATTCAAAAGGTTAATCTCGTTTCAGAGAGCCTCGAGGCATGTTTTTTTTTTCTTCTTTCTCATTCATGACACGACGAGAGAGAGAGAGAAAGAGAGAGGGAGAGAGGCAGACCCCGCGAGTCTGGAGGATTCCAAATAAGAATTCCGTAACTACGCACCAAGTGTCTCTTCGCCAATATTTTTTATTTCTTATCACTGACACGTTTAATCACATAAATTGGTTATTTGGATTAATAATAAAAAATTTTGTAATAATTTTATAACTCAAAGTTACACTGTCGATTTATAATTGGATAAAGACAATATTTTCGTCGATAAGAATTAGTAATGAAAATTTCAGTCTTGAAAAAAAGTATACAAAATTTGGCAATTTTTGTAACGTTCGTGTTTTCTTTATTCTTTTTTACGACATCGTTCTAGGACCTTCTTCCTGCTTGGCTATGCAACCGGGCGATGCACGCACGAGACGCTCTCGTTAATCCCCCGCGTGCCGGTTGCGGAACGATAAATCCACCCCTTCCATTTCTCACCCCTCCCAGCCCTCTTCGTCCATGTTCGAGTGAGGGAGAGAGAGACAGAGTGAGAGTGAGAGTGAGAGAGGCACTCTGGGATGAAATGCAAATTTTCTCTTGGGGGCTAGGAAAGTTATTTAATTACCGGGAGAGCCACTCTCGCGCCTCTCTCCCACCCCCCGCCCACCTCTCGCGGCAGGTTGACCCAGAGTCACGCCTCTCTGTCTCACGAAAAACCACTTTGTCTCGCACTCTCTTTCTTTCCTACTCTCTCACTCTCTCTCACGCTCAAACTGGCCTTGGCTGCCTCCTTCACTCGAGTAAACGTAAATTGGCCGGGAGATCCTTCGCTTGGGAAAAAGCTACTTTTTGCGTATCTTCGGATCAGCCGTGAAACGAGATTACGAGAACCACCCTCTCCTCTTTCTCTCTCTCTCTCTCTCGTTACCGGGTGAGAAGAAAACTCTTCTGGTATCGGCGAAACTCGTAACGAAGTGCGAGAAGAAGAAGAAAAAGAAGAAGAGGAAGAGAAGAACAAGAAGAAGACGAAGAAAAAGAAGAAGGGGTGCGGGGGAATGAGAAAGGACGAGTGAAAAGAACTGACGTAAACATCGAGGGGTTGCACCGGGCGCCGTTTGGCCCGTTGCCTTTTCCACTGCAGTCCTACATTCCGGTAGTTGCAGAATTTTTACGACATATACATGTGTCCCACGATACGTATACAGATATGTAGAAACGAGAGGTATCGAAACGTAGGGGATGAAAACGTTGGCCAAACGAGATTGGAAAATTACAGTCGAGCAGAGTTGTATAAATTAGCCGAGAGTGGAAAAAAAACGTAGAGTGGTACAAGAGGGGGTTGGAATATAAACTGATGTAGAAAAGAAGAAGAAGAAGAAGAATAAGTAAGGAAAAAAAAGTATGTAAATTGTCAACGGTAACGCGTGGAAAAACGAGGCGAGCAATCGAAACTTTTGTCCGAGAGAACGATAGAAAGGGAGAGAAGACCACTGTAAAGCTCTATTCACGTCGATTAATTGAGATTTCTCGACTGGACCGAGAATATCCTCGATAAAAAATATAAAAAGAACACATCCAACATTCCTACATTTCTATCCAGTATGGTCTTTTTTTTCGTTTTCATCCCTTTC
Source organism: Netelia inedita (assembly GCA_964017225.1). Lineage (NCBI taxonomy): Eukaryota > Metazoa > Arthropoda > Insecta > Hymenoptera > Ichneumonidae > Netelia > Netelia inedita. The sequence goes on along the minus strand of OZ024922.1, from coordinate 1,848,758 downwards.
GCCCGTTTTACGTTCAATTCCCCTTTTTAGTTTTATTCTTTCGTTCGAATCTCTCCTTCGTTTCGTGTCGGTTCGACCGAGAGATTTTTCGTTTACCATGAACGCTCGCATTGGCTCGTCGGAGTAGAGATGCTTCGAGCAGGGAGATGGGGAACAGTAACGTCGAGAACGTTATCGCGGCGAGGGACGCCGAGAGACTCTCCGGGTGTGTGATCAAAGGTTAATTGAAAAAGGCTCTTTTCCTGCTTTTGGCTTTCAGCGTGTCGACTATGTAGAAAAGTTCGTGTCTCTTCAATGTCTCTATGTCACTCTCTCTCGCCCTCTCTCTCATTCTCTTTTACACCCCTTGTTCTGTTTCGACACACGGATCGTGATAAAGAGCGACCACCGAGACTCTTCCATTCCAGCCAATTCATTGAGTGCCAGGCGTTCGATTTTTATATCTATACAAGTATTATCAACCCTTCGAACCTCGAACAACGCTCAATCCCCCCGTTTACCCTTTTGACCAATTTCCGATAAAAAAACAAACCAAGAGCTAAAGAAAAAATGAAAAGGGGTTGTAAACGATGTACGTTCCTCCCTATCGGCCAACTCGGGCTTCTGTCACCTCTTTCAACGATATTCCGCTCTGAAAACTGTATAGAAAAGCTGCCAAATCGTTTATAAACGCTCGATCAAGCTTGTCCCATCTCCCGCGGACGTTCGACCTGTTATTATGTCACTCGGTACACTCACATTCGCGCGATACCATGCGGACATAACACGAATAAGAAAAATACCTCGTAACGTAACTGTGTCATTAATTATCGAGTTTTAACCTAGCGAGATTTTTATTTCAAACATAAACATGGTTTACGAATATTATTTGGGGTAATTATTATTGTTTTTAGCGTCGGTCGACTAAGTGCGATAATTAGAAAGAGGGATATTTTTAAAAAATCTCATTTAGCGGCTGAAAACTTTCATTTTAGCCCGCGGACATTTTTCATCGAAGTCGAAGAGTTTTATTGATTTTAGACGAGATTAGCGAATCTTTTTAATCAACGATTGATCAAGCGCGAAAAAAAACACTTTTAAAAAAATAAGCACATCAGTTTACGCAGTACTAAATGAACTTAATTATTTTATCCCGCGGACATTTTTGTGCGAAAGAGGGGTTGATGATTTTTTGAATTTTTCAGATTAGAATCGATAACGAAAATCGCGCGAGACAAGCGAAACTTTGTTCGATATTTGACGAGAGACGATCGTACGTGCGCCTCCGAAGGCCGTGTACGGGACACTGGTGGAGTGTTGTGTGTCTCGCGGGGGCAGCGAAAGAGAGAGAGAGAGCGAGAGAGAGAGAGTGAGAAGCGAGAGGCGCGAGCAGCCGATAGCCAAGTGGTGGAGGACAGGAGAGAGATAGAGAGAGAGAGAGAGAGAGAGAGAGAGAAAGAGACGTTCCAGCAACGTCACAAGAGACGAGGCGCGCACGTTGCGCGCAAGTCCCAAACAAAAATACGCGCCTCTTGTCGCACGCGCTCGCGCACGAAACACACGCGAGTCACTGGAGAGAAAGAGAGGAGAGAAAAGGATAGAGAAACGCGAGGACTGAAAGAGACTATACGGGGGAACGACGCGGCACGCGTCTTTCCCCCTCTTCGTCCGCGCAACGACAGAACACGCTTTCTTTTTCTTTTGCTCTCGGACGCCTGACCAAATAGCGCTTTTACTACTAGACGGTGATTGTTTGCACGGTGAATGCCGGAGAAAGCTGTCGAAACGAAATGGCAATCGCGACGGTTCTCGCGGCGGTGTATACACAGAAAACACGCTGAGCGATAAAGCAAAAGCGTCTGACCAAAACGGATTCTTACTACTGGCAAGTAGTAAAACCGATGAAAGTCGACCCGAGCGACTCGTAATTTGACTTCTTTTATAAGACGTATAAACGGTAGTGGTAGAACGATTAATCATCATTGTTATTTCAACAACGATCGTCGGCACCGTGGTCAACGCGAAAATGAGAAACGCGACGAGAAATTGAAAAATTCTTGTTTGTTTTCTATTTCGCTACTTTCCCTCAATATTTGCTATCGGTCTGTCACAGATCTCCGACGCTAGGAAAACATCACCTCCGCTATCAGAAAAAGTTATCGAGGGAACGATGTTCTTTGTGCGAGACAAACGAGAACTAACGGGCAATCCCGGTTCGTCTGACCAAACACCGCCGTAACTACTTGCATTCACTGGCAAATTTGCGGTTGGACTTTGCCCTGTAACTGCGACACACAAGTGGGTAATCGAACAGTGAAAAGACGATGTGGGGTACGAGCTGGTGAATACAGAGAGAGAGAGAGAGAGAGAAAGTAACATATAGTTGGGTTTGGCCCGAAGATAGGAGCGTGGGGAGTGTTGAAAGTTGAGGGAGGAGAGGAAGAGGACGTCTCTCCATCGCTCCGTATCTCGATCAGCTACGTCGTCCGTTCGGCTGCAGGCACCTTCTCAACAGTTACTAGCGAACACTTTGTGTAGTACGCGAGAGAACCAACTCGGAACGGAGAGATAGAGAGATAGACGACGTGAACATAGAGACTTATATACACGTATATGGATAGTTACGGGAGATATAACTCTCGTGACACGTCGAATGGGCTTGCGAGCCGTCGAACGCACACTTCCCTCCTTCCATATGTAACCACCCTGATGCTGCTGCTGCTGCCTTTCGAGCTCCTCGTCTCCTCCAGGTTCTTCGAAGGAATCAGCAGCCCTATGAGTCTAGAATCTACGGAGACAGAGAGTGTGTGTTTCGTACTCTCTCTCTCTCTCTCTCTCTCTCTCTCTCTCTTTCACCCTCGGCACATCTTAAGGGACTAGACCTTACTGTAGATAGGAAAAAGAGAGACAGAGAGGGAGAGAGGAAGATAGAGCGAGGTCGGTCGACGTTATGAGTTTAGTTTCGCAAGTGTCACACAGCGAGCGAGGCAAGCGAGCTTGACAGAAACGAGATTGTGGCAAAGGTTCTCGAACGAAGGGTGCGACGTCGAGCTTACTCCTCTCTTTTCGTTCTCCCGTGTAGAAAGAAAACGCAATTGATGAAAATAATAAGAAAACATAATAATGTATTTCTCACGTACAATAAATGTGTATTTTGATAAACTTTTACAAAAAAAAACACACACACACACAAGAACAAAAATTCTTTTGAAAAATATTTTTAATCGTTCACTGATATATTCGTCGCTATTTCCTCTTTCGAAACGTTTGAAATATTCAAAAGATGAACGAGTAGAGGAGACTCGGACTGTCAAAATGCAAAAATTAATGAGATAGGAGTTGCGACGAGTGACGTCGTGAAATTTTGATCAGCGCGCGGGGGGGTTGCTCTCACTCGCTGGTTGCGCTTTAGCTAAATTCTAAACGCTCAAAGTGAACGTTCGATAACCATATTAAATATATATATATATATATATATATATATATATATATGTATATGCATACACTCGATAACAATTTCGCTTTTGAACCCCCTCTCTCCGGCTCTCAGAATCATCAATTAATTCGACTGGTTAATTAACTTGCACCATCCCGAGCGACATATATATCTGCATACACACGTACGTATATACATTTATATGTATGAATATATATATATTGATATGCCAGGGAGAGCATCGGAGCGGTTTCATTAGGCTATCGGGTGCAGTTGCTCGGCGCAGCAGCCGCGGCGGTGAGGGTTGAAACGCCGTAGAAAGAGTATAAAGCAGGGTTATAGAGAGCCCGTGTGGAGAGCAGGGGACGTACGGGGGCTTATATATGCCGGGAATTTTAGCAAAATTCCTACGAGGCCGCGCTCGGTCGCGCGGACGGAATTTCGAGTGTGCGTTACTACTACCACCACCACCACCACCACCACTATCACCATCGTCCCCTGTATGATTTTATATACAACGCTCGGGTTTCCTAGCCAGGATTCTCGCTCGGGGGCAAGCGTTATACGCGTAGTTATACGGGACGATAAATAAATCGTCGTTTTTTTCAATGCTCCGGCCACAAGGCTTCCAGACGAGCTTTTCCGGATAATATGAAAAATGAAGTATATATATATATTTCAAGAAGAAAAACAACAAAAAAGTATGAAAAAATAGGTAAAGATACGAAAAAAAAAGAAAATGCAAACGGTAGGATACTCGATCGTTTAATGCAAATATTCCCGGACCAACTTTCGTACGATTTTCTTTTTTCTTTCTTTTTTTCCCTAAAGTTTGTCGAGAGTCTCGAGAGTCAGCGACAAAGTGGCAGAGACAGATAGCCCCGGGGCTCGCGCTCGAAAGGTCCCAAAGACTTTTAGGCATTTATAATACATATATATGTATATATCAATATATGTAGAGGCGTATGGTCTAGCGTAAAGGAGGGAGGTGGGAAGAGGGGGGGGGGGGGAGCACCCTCGAAAAGTCAGCAACGTAGAGGGTGCAAGCGTTTCGAATCAATATTTAATTTTCCCTATTTTATTGAAGAAACCTGAGGAAGTGAGGTTGTTGGTGGGGTGGAAAAACGTTTTTCGAACTCGGTTCTCAGTCTCGGGGTAGGAAAGAAGTAAGAGAGAGAGAGCGAGAGAGAGACAGTCGCTTGGAAATCTTTGCAAAACTCGATAAGAGCGTTGCGCCGCGGAATCTCTGAGAATTTTTGAGAAGGTGGAAAAGAGAGAAAAGAAATGACAAGGGTTGTGCTCACAGGCAAATACATATATATATATATATATACGTTCTCGCACGAATTCCTCTCGTGTACTTTGCAAAAAGCGTTCGCGCGCCCGTTTATCCTGCAAATACACTCTCGCGAACTCTCTTCGGTTTTACCCCTTTCTGTTTTTTTTCTTTCTTTCCTTTTTCATCCCCAGGCCTCTCACCCTCCCCCTTTCTAACTCTCGATTATACTACGTGAGGGCACGTCGATTCGCGGCAGTTTCGAACGTGCCGCAAGCTAGTCCCCCTACCCAAACGCTCTTGCCACACTATACATACACGTATACTCCCTCGTACTACTTCTCTCTGGCTTGGCCTGGCCGGAAAGGGCGCGCGCGAGAGAATGGCCGCGAATGCTCGTCGACAAAAATTGTTCCTCCCATCTCTCTCTCTCTCTCTTTCTCTCTTTCTCTGTCTCGTGCGCGTTTCCTCCCTCTCGCACGCGTTCTCACGAACGAGCACGAATCGGAGCTTCTCGATCGTTTCTGCAAATTACGCGAGGGTGAAATAATTTTTTTACTTCTCACCATCCGAGGGAGAGAAGAGGCGTCGTTGTCTCCCCTCCACCCCCCAACCCACTCTCTCACTATCTTTCTCGCGGGTCATTTGAGAAAATTGTGAAAGCTCTCCCGCGATAGTTATTACCTCGGCACGGGGAACGACGTGACTCTTTTTTCTTAGCGAAATGCGTTTGCATGCGATGGACTAGCGAGGATAAAAATATCTTTTTTTTTTTTTTTTTTTTTTTCAAATGAAAATGACGATCGATAAAATTTTCCCGTGCACTAGGAAAAATTAGTGTCGAATATTTCGCATAATACGAATATATTTTCATGACTGTTTTGTAAATTTATACGTTCAGTCAGCTTGCGTAGATTATCGTTTTATGATGCAATCGTTGCTCCCCTCGTGTCTACAATCCTTGTGTTGTCAACTTGTTTATGCAATTCAATCGAATCAACCGAAATTACAAATTTTCTACAATATGCAAATGATGTTTATTTCAATGACGAAAATTTATTCAAGTTCAATTATACTCTGTGCGAAGAGAGAGAGAGAGTGAGAGAGAGTGAGAGAGAAAGAGGGAGAGGTTTATGTATACATGGAAAGCTCGAGGAATCGAAAGCCTCCCCCGTATAATATTGAGCGAGTGAGATTCAACAAAGCCCTCCAGCCGCTAAACAGGAAAGGTTGCGGGGGTGGGTGGATGCACAGCAAGGAGACCATACAGCATAGTAGATATCAATGGCTTCTCTCCTGATAGGATCTCCATTGTTCCCATACACGCATACTTAACAGGCTAGAGGAGACGGCAAGACCTATATAGAAACGTTTCGTACTTCTCTCTGGTTTCGTATCAACGGAGCTTATTCAACATATACACGAATACACACCGAGATATATATATATATATGTATACATTTCGAAGCCGCAAGGTGCTTTGTTCACTGTTCGCGTTTCCACCGTTTCACCCCCCCCCCCCCTCGTCCCTCCTCTGTCCTCGCCGATTCATCAACGAGTCCTGCTTTCGTCTTGACTTCATTCTCGGACTCTCTCGCTCACGCTTTTGCAATTATTGAAAAACGTCCAGCATCCCCCTACTACAGTGTGTATCTCCTTTCGCCCGTCGTCTCTCACTCCCTCCCTCCCTCTCTCTCTCTCTCTCTCTCTCTCTCTCTCTCTCTCTCTCTCTCTCTCTATGCCGTTCCAGAGACGCCGATCGATCGAGCCAGAAGCTTTCTTCTCTCTACGTGAGAATTTTCCATCCCTCTCCCTCTCCATCCCCCTCTCGGCCCAATCTCTCCACCTTCGTCCTCGTTTTCCATCAGTCACGATTCTTTCTCGTCCTCGACCCCATTTTCACTTCGCATCCCTCATACCGACGAGACACGTGACGACGCTATGCCAAAGAAATATTCTCGTTCGTGGTTATAGCACGTAGATGTATCACTGTATATCGGCTCGAACGCAAATTACAAAGTTTTCGAGGAGTCGGAAAGGATTTACGCTTGTAAGATCGTTTCGAGCCATTGCGGCGAGGTTTGCGAGTAACTATAAAGCCAGTTTCTTCCTATCTCCTCCGCCAGCATCTCTTTCGGTTCATTCCCAAGTCGAAATTGAACCGTTCGAATTTGGATCCTTGGAAAAGCTCGACTTTGGTGGTCGGGGAGATGAAAGTAATAACATTAGGGAAACAACAGGAACGCGAAGGAAATCTTGCGACGTAGTCTCGTAGAAATCGTAACTGGTCTGCGGTTGCGGAAGACTCTTGGCGATTTCCCACCCCTCCCACCCTCCTACCCGCCACCCGGACAAAACTCCTCTAACTCGGGGCCCAACCCTCCTTCGGGAATATCTATATAGGGCCAACATATTCGTCCTCTCTCGGTGTCGCGCTAACGTTCACCCGAAGGCTCTCCCACGGAGATTGTGCTTTGCTCCTTCTGGCCAAAGACGAATGAGTTTTGAGACCGTGGAGATTGAGAGAAACGCTGCCTTGGTGTGGGCGGTAAAGGATGGGCGTGGGGGTAGTGAGGGGAACGAGGGGGTGCAATATATACCGCGAAGCTAATTTACTCGGGAATTCTCTCTCTCTCTCTCTCTCTCTCTCTCTCCCTCTTCATCTCTCTTTCACTCTCTCTCGCCTCTCGCGGTTTCCCAATGACACGCCATCCTTGCCGGAGACGCGCGGCGCACGGTTAATCCCCAAAGCACTCGCGAGGAACACGAGATTAATTCTTGCCAAGTTCTTTTTTCCATCCCCGTCGTGAAAACGAGACTCTAATTTATCACGCATGATTCTTTTTTAAGATCGATATTATATTCGAATTAATTATCGACGGAATTGACGAGAAATGATAGCGAAAAAATTGCTTAGAAAGTTATTTTGACTTGGCCAGAAAGTAATTGCGTAGGGGAGATGGGCCCAAAGCGGGCACCTTAACGGAAAGTTGAAGAAAAATTGGTTTATAACTTAGCTACATATTTGTTTTTCTCCAAAAAGTCCATCACTAAACGCTTTTGAAGGGAGCATGATTTGATTAATCAAAAATCGTAAAATACATTACTTATACACAAATTACGAAACCTCTACGACTGCCCGCTTTGCCCAAGGGGTGAGCCTAAAGCGGGCACATGTTTAGGGCAACTGTCCATATGAAAAACATATTTCAGAAGCTCAATTTTTTGATCCGCAGAAAAGACAGTATCATATCTTCCTAGTTTAACTTCACACGACCCCGATTTAAGAGGCCTTTGCAGCGTCGTTCTAGGGATCTCAAATTTTGTTGCTACATATTCGAAAGGTCTCCCTAATTCTTGCACTTCTAGGAGTGCTTGCCGCATGGTTGATGGGGTCCATGAGGCTTGCGAAGTTTATCTTTTGTAATTATTTACCATCTAAAAATAAAAATAAAAAACCTATAGCAATTTATATTTTAATACAATGAGCAGGTACAGCGGGCACATGTCCGCTTTGCCCTGCCCGCTTTGCCTTTTTCTGCACTTGAAATATGTAAACAAAATTTAACAATGTTCAAACACGTGGCATTCAATTCAACCGTTTTACAGCCAGATAACCACTTAATAACTAAAGCGTATTGATTATAGCATTGTCAACACCAAAAAAGTGAGAACACATGATATGTACATACCTTGCAAGATTTTTCAAAAAACCACGTAAAACATGTTTTTATCGCAACTCGTAATAACGTGCTTGCAGATGAACACGACGAATGACGCGAGGTGTGCGGGCCGCGGGGATAACTGTCACTTGTTGAAAGCGCCCGTTTTTTAAAAATGGTAGAATTTAACGAGAGTGCCCTCTTTAGGCACAGTGCCCGCTTTGGGCCCGTCTCCCCTATTTCATAAGGGGATGCGATACGTGCGTCCAATGAGAAAAACAAAACGCAATTAATTTTTAGCCATCGCGTTAATTCTTGCAAAATATCGAAACGTATTTCGATATTTCATAAATTCTGGGACGAGGGGGAAGAAAATTTGTGGAATTTGTGATAAGAGAGTCAAACGATATAAATCTCGAATTCCTTTATGTCTTAATATACGAAATTGTCGAAACTTGCCGAAATCGTGCGATCACCTCTCTCTCCTCTCCCACGAGATTCGGTTACCTCGTTCGCCCTTCGTTTTCTTAACGACCAGCATTCTCAACGATAACCAAACAATCCGAATTCTCTCCATTTCTCTATTTCGTTTTATACGTTACGAGTGATACACGAGCGAAATAGTTTCGACAAATTGTTCGTCACGTTACCAAGGGAAATTGAGACGATAATGGTGATTGTACGGTATCGGTCAACTTTGAAAATTGGGAAAACGCTCGTGACGAGCGACGATACACGGTTTAAATCTCTATCTCCCTCTCGGGAACACGATATACACAACGATATGAAAACCGTAACGAAAATACTCTCTCGATCGGTTCTCGACCAACGATTAATTCCGTTTGTTCGTTCTCGTCGCGGTCGTTTCCCATCGAAACGAACATTCGAATCTCTGTCACCGCTCACGTTGGCTATTATCGTTCGAGTCGCGATATTATTATCACGTATTTTCCCGACGTGGCGACGTATACGCGCCAAAAAGAACGGGACCCGAGGAGGGGGTGGGGATGGGGGTGGGGGGTGCGTTCTCGATTCCGCGGTAAAATTTTGCGACGTGTTATTGTCGCGTCGAATTGTGAATTCACAATGATGAGATTTATTTCAGCCTCCGATGGGGATAAACCTCAACCAACCCCTAACCCACCCCCGCCGTTCACGCTTCCCATATTAAAGTCAACGGGCGTCATTAAATCGAGATTTATGTTTACATAATACATACGAGTATGTTTGTCAGAAATTTATACATTTACGTGCGATAATAAAAAAATTAAAAATATAAAAAATAGTCGGAAAATTATTTTTTATAACAATATTAACGAAATTATAATAATGGTAAATCATAAATATACATTGATCAATATATTCGTGAGAAATGTTTATTAAATCTCAAATTTTGTCGTTTTTGATCGTAAATTACCGCCATAGAAATCCTATTGAATTAATGACGCAATGAAAATCGTTAGAATCGGATGAAATCTGATTCTCCTGGTTATAACGAAAGCGTAACTGGACGCGTGTCGTAGAAACGAGGTAGTGATCGATCGATGAAAGCGAGGGGGTTGGGACGAAACGATTTTTTGACCTATATGTATAAGCATATCGATTTATGGTATCGGCCATTATGGTCGTGGTATAAAAGCTTGACCGAGCGGAAACTACGTGTGAATAGTCGCCGAGTGATACTCGCCAGTTTACTGTGAACCGTATGAGGGAGGAACAATACGCGCGTATTTTACCACGTGTCCGCCACTCTGTAATAGAACAATGCTCATAGACGTTTCGGCCATAATGCCTGCATGGTAACGTATACGTCAGGTACCCGAGCCATTTATCGTCAATGCTCCCTCTCTCTCTCTCTCTCTTTCTCTCTCTGTCTGTCCCTCGTCCCTCAGTCGGGTCATTGTCATCGATTTCACACGCGTAAAGCTTACCAACGAGCTGAACTCTGACAGAAAGACGTACACACACACACACCCCCATACACATACGCACGTGCGTTTATAGGGTTGTATTCGTGTGCGTGCGTAAGCCAGTCAGGTTATCGTCACATTTCCGGCACAAAGGGCAAATATGCATCACGTGTACAGATAGATCGGTGTTTTTGGTAGGCGTGTGTACCGATGGGTATTCGTCCGACGAGCCGATTACGGTCGTTCGGACGCGATGTATTCCGCGAGCGCGCGGCCAACTCCATATTCCCGGTTGTTTCTATGAAGCGACCGGTAGTTACCGTACCGATGCGTTCGTGTTTCATTCCAGGCATTTGTCGAGTCGGGAAACAGGGAGAGGCGGATGGAACGAGTGTTCGACCGATAGAGAGAATGCGTGGCTCGAGGACAAATATAACAGGAGAAAAAAAGTCACGAGGGTGGGAAAAAAAAGAAAGAAACGCGAATGGAATTTCGTCGTGTTGGAAAAGTTGAAAAAAGTTAAGTAAAGCGAGAAGCTTCATTATTTATTGATTTTTTTTCGACAAATATTATCGAGATAATGAAGATTTATTTGGCAAATATTATTTAAGGGTTGGAAACAAAAATAAACACTAAATCTTGAGAATCGTATTTTTCGATCTTTCCAGGACCAACCCTTAGCAGATTTTTCTCATTTGCGTTTATAAACCGAGGATTCTTACCACTCGCGCTCCCCCCGCTCGGGCACTTCCGATGGTCTTGGTCCATCGAGAGAAATGATAAATCGTCGGTGAAACTCATCCATCATTGTCATAAGCAGAACGAGAGAAGGCTGCGAGAGAAAAACGAGAGACGGTCGTGGTGAAGAGAGATAGAAAATACGGCAAAGAGACAGAGAGAGATCGAGAGAGAAGGGGATGAGGTTGACCGAAGAAGCCCCGACGTATAAAGCGACACGATAGTTTCTCGTGTGTTTTCGTGGCGTTGAGCCGGAGCCAGCGGGGTAACGTCGTGTGTTTATCCGTTGATTCTGCTACGACGGCGATCTCGCTCGCTCACCAAGGGATAATTACCCCGGAGAGCGCGTCGGGCTTTTACCAACCCCGTTACCAGGGATTATAACGGTTAAAGCATCGCTTTTTCCCCCAATATCCTTCTCGCTTTTCACCAGTATTATCTCTTCATGATCCCGACAGTTTCTCGGGCACAAACGCCAGACGCGACGTTTTTCCTTTTTCTTCATCATTCTTTCTTCAAAATCTTAAATTCTTGTAAAAAATCTGACGTTATATTAATTTTATTTTTATCATTTTTTCCCCTACAATTATGATATTCGTGAAATAACGGAAAAAGCGTGAGACGCGTCTCGTTACGCTTATTAGCGTTAGGGGTCTCTAAGAAGAGGAATTAAGAGGAACGAGAAGAAAGAGAAACGAGGAAGATGATGACGCGAAGGAGAGCGTGAACGACGATGGAAAACGACGAAGACGGGCCTAGTCGCTATTCTCGTCGTCGTCGTCGTCATCGTTCGTCGTCCTCCTCGTCCCTGCGCGTCCGTGTGCTCTCTTTCATCGGGTCACGGATTAACGAGCGGACGCAGACGAGTCTATGTGATACGTGGTACTAATACCACGTCTTACATGTGTGTATATACTCCGAAGAAAAGACGAAGAATATATATAGAGAGGAGAACCGTGAATTCTTCATTTTCCTCAGGGTCTTCGCCTCGTCGTACACAATGTAAGTGGTTACCCTGAAATTTTATAAATAGAAATTACGTGGAAGTAATTTCATGCACGAGGCGTAACAAAAGTATACACGGTCACGAAAGATCGAAAACATTGTTTCAAAGTTAATTGAACGATCGATCGCGAAATTGCCATTTGTCTGTCTTTCTTTTTATATTTTTTTTATTGCCCAACTCGTTTCCGACGAATTAAGACTTTTTCGTGAACTTCCGAAAAGATTTTATTACCGGTTACTGCGCAAAAAAAAGAAATAATTGAGCCTGATTTCAATTCCAGACTAATTCTTTCTTTATTTTCGGTGCACGCTCCCTCGAGTTTTCAGCATTGAATCACGCGAGCTCCAAGACTCGGTGAATAACGAGATATACATATATGTGTGTGTGTGTATCGTGGAGCGTATATCACGGAGAAACGGTTGTATTGTCGAGCCGGAGAGCGTCGAGCTTACTCGCTCCGTTACTTCATTTATCAGGGCAAACAATGGTAGGGCCGAGATGGTTGCCGTGCTCACTTGGCTGAGTTTCGTGCATCATCACAGTTTGAGGATTATAGGTGAGATGGTTTCTGTGCCATGAAAGAGAGAAAGAGAGAGAGAGAGAGAGAGAGAGGGAGAGAGAGAAAGGGAGAAAGCTCAGCGAGACGAGTCGTGACGAGGAGTCGAGGATTATCGAAGCGATATAAGAGAGGGCAAGACTTCGAGAGGGAGAACAGACAGAAGGGACGAAAATGAATGGAAAACGCGAGGGTGAAGAAACGAGAAAACTTTCTCTACTCACGAATTTTCGTATTGATATTCGATCAGCGCGAATCTTACGAAAAATCCCTTTACTCGATCCAACTTTCTTACGAAAGAATATCAGATCGAAAAAATAAAATTCATCCCTCTTTTTTAACCTCCTTTAATTTACTCCTTAATCTTTACGGTTGCATTTCAATTAATTCCTCGATAGAAAAATTGCCAAAGATCGTAAACAAAATGGAAGTAAAGGAACGAAAAGACAAAAGAAAAAAAATTAAGTATGTTCGTGACAGGAATATATCGACGAGCGATCATCGACGAGGGGTTGATTCGAAGTAGCCGGAGAACGATGAAGTTTCGATAATTTGCCAGGAGCGATACGCGAAATCGAGCTCTCGATTAAGGCACCTCCGAGGGCGAGGGAGTATACGGTCCGGGACCTTTTCAATTAAATTTGAAAGTTGGCGAAGCCCTCTCGAGAAAGGTAGGGGTAGGTAGATAGGGGCAAGGGGGAGGAGGGGATGAGAAAAGTAAAAGGAGGAGTATAAGAAGTGGGCAGTATAGGGTAGAGCTGACGCTGAAAGAGAGGTTGGCCAAGAAGAATGGGAACACGGGAAAAGGTTGAACGAAGAGTGTATAGGCGAGAGAGAGGGAGAAGGTGTAAGGGGGTTGGAGAAAGAGTGAGAGAGGGTGGATATAAAGCAACTCGAACCGTTTTCGCTCTCTCCTTTTTTCATCTTACTTCTACTTCTTCTTTACACTCGCTTTCTTCACACACGACCACATACAAACGTGGTAATACACAGAGAGACGAACGCAAACTCTCTCGCGCACAGCCGTTTTTCTCCGTTAGACTATCAACCCTTATCGGTCTCCGCGGGGAACTCTTTGACCGAATCGTTCGATAAAGGAACCATCCTAGCCACCACCACCACCACCACCACCACCGCTCTCTCTATATTTCTCTCTTTCTTTTCCTCGTTGTTTTTTTCTTCTTTTTCTTCTTCTTCTTTCTCTCGCCCCTTTTGTCTCGATTTAAAAGTAGCTCCGACGCTTTCCTCGCACTCACTTCGACGATGGACCAAAGGCGCAACTTTCATCCCTTCGTTTTTTTATTTTCATTTTTTTTTCATTCCTTCTCGTTTTTCACCCTTCCTCTCTGTGTATTTTGCCTCGTTCGCTTCCTTCAATCCTTTTTCACGCTGTGTGTAGCGTAGAGGCTTGAGGGGTTGGAAAAAGGAGTTTCGTGAAAGGGTTCGAACGATGGTCCCGGACATCAGACGGTTTTACGTGCCTCGGGACTACAGCAACGTCGATACTTCATGATCAACCCCTATATCGTTTTTCTCTCAGTACTTTGCCCGTACTCATCGTACTTCCGTTTCTTTTTTCTTCCCCCTAAATTCAACCCTGATGAATATTTTCAATACGGAATTTTTTTCAACTAACGAGTTCCATCGAACGACGATGAGTACTTCTACGTCGTAGTGCTCGAATTCATACGTCGTATGCATTGTTTTTCAACCCCCGTTTAACGAACGAGATATTTCATCCCTTATTGTCGGAACACTCGTTTCACTGTTGAGCCGAGCGATTTTTCGATCGTTTCAGCAGATCCGAGAATTTCGTTTTACTCGTACCAACCCCTCTTTCTCTCCCTCTTGTTCTATTTGCTGTTCGCACAGCCGACGCCTGTTGCCAAGCGAGAAGCGTTAATAATAATGAGAAAACTTGAAGCCGGCTGTACACATTCGTGTATTACTGCAGTAAGATTTTGCGGGGACATGGAAGAGAGCGGAAGATGGCTAAGGGCCATGAGGAGAGAGTGGGAACGAGAATAGGGATGAAAGAGAGAGAGAGAGAGAGAAACGAAGTTTCGCTCGAGCTATATACACCCCCATGACAAATTACCCCCCAGGGTTTTATTGTTGTTCTTCTTCTTAGCTCTTGGCTCTTCAGCCCTTCTCTTTCTCTCTCTCTCTCTCTCTCTCTCTATTTCTCTCTCTCCCTTTCTACCCCTCATACACCATGGCTCCTTATTTCTCCGTACGCGACGACGTACGCTTCGAAGGAGTTGCAAGCTGCGCTTCTCCCGACTTTACGTTATGTTTCGCGACTCCTCATACTACGGTAAAGAACTTTCCCGTTTCTACATTGTACCCTCGTCTCGCTCTCTCTCTCCGTTGCCCCTAGGCGATGGGGTTGAATTTCTCCATCTTGCCCGAGAGAGCGAGAGAGGCTAATTAATATTTTCCCTCGGTCGGGTCAGCGCTCCACCACCGGTTGCTCCGCCGTTTCTCGCTCTCTGTCCCTCTCGCACACACACAGATTCTCTCTTTTCACCCTTATTCCATCTTTCCCCAAACCACCTTTTCCCTCGAAGTTGAACTTGTCGGATAATACTCGCCTATAGTTGAGTCTCGTACGATTCTTCCCAGCTACAAGCCTACACACGAACTCTCTCTCACTCTCCCACCCTTTTTCATCCCTTTCTCGCTTCGGGCGGATATTGGCTCAACTTTTCACACAGATTAAAAGATAAGAAGGTTAAGATCCTCGATGTTTCTTTCTACTTGTTATTTTTTTTTCAACTTTTTATCGCAACTCGATGTTCGCCAACATTGTTTCAGCTCGATATTTTTCTTTTAATATTCACCGAGGAAACTCGCGCATAATATCAACATCACTTTTTCAAGGATGGGTAAACAATAATTATGAAGGTTGGAAATCGTTTAAAATAATCACTTTTTCATCAGTACGATGAAATTTACCATTAGTATATGGGAATGAGAATTATCATTTCGAGAAGAAACGAAAAGGGGTGAGAACAATATAGAAGGAGGATATTTGGGGTGTAAGAGCCACGAGTAAGTAAGTGAACCCGATGCTGAAAGATATATCGACTCCTTATCGAAGCACTCTCTTCTTCCTCCTCCCTTCGGCTGCCTCTTCGGCAAAGAGACCGAGTCTCTGGTGTCGTCCCAAAAGAATAAAGGACCGCGAGGGATATCGGACAGATAAAAGAGAGAAAGAACTAGGCGAACATACATATACATATATATATGTATATATATACAGTAGCTCGGTCACCTTTATCCTGTGGCTACAGAACTGTATATAACGCTTTAAGGGGGTGGGGGTTCGTTCTCTTCAGCTCTTTCGATGTTCTCTGGTGGCCTGCAACGCCACCTACGGTATATCTCCTTTTGACAAGGGAATGAGAGAGCCAACGTCCACCCACCACCCTCGCAAACAAGAAAACAGAGAGAGAGAGAGAGAGAGAGGGAGAGAGAGAAAGAGAGAGAGAGAAGTAAAACGAATAATAAAGGGAAGGAAAGAGGGTGGGAGAGAGCATGTACTGTGGAGCACTCGTATATCTCGAAAATTGGATTCTTCGGAGATTCGAACAGTGATAAATTCTCTCACGCGTAACCCACAGGAGAAATGTGCGAGCTTTCTCTCTCTCTTTTTCCTCCCACTGGTGTTTCTCGATTTTCTATTTGTTTTTTTTTCTCGGCTTTCCGTCTCTTCCCTTTCTCTAAAAGCCTCGTGACGTCCAGCGAGCGAGCCGATTTCGTTCGCCTACGATAAGTGGCCGAGAGAAATATCGTGACTCGTTAAGTGATAAGGGTTGTTTTTTCATTCTTTTTCGTTTTTTTTTCAAATTTCGAGCCATTTATTTTGTATAATTGATCGATCGATTATGACAAATGTTTTTCGTTTGTTTTCGACACGACCGGAAGAAAATAGTCGAACGACAGAAACGAATGGAGAAATTTCTTTCGCGGTCGAACGAGCCCGTGGGAAATATTTCAAGCGTGCTCTATCGGACGATATGAAACGAACCGGAAGTACGGCCTATATGTGAGAGGTCAAATTTCCGAAAGGACTCGTTTTCCTCAAACACGTCTCTATATGTACGCCGGAGGCGAACGAGTAGATGAATGCTCAGTTTGCGTGTGTGTGTGTGTGTGTGTGTGCATTGGTCAGGGACGGACCGCCGGGAAATCGGTGCAGAATCGTTCTTCCTCTCCCTCTCTCTCACTCTTTCTCTGACTCCACGCTACTGTTCGACGAGGCGCAATAACTTTCCTGCCATAAATTTCCGGGCGATAAATCGCAGCGGGTCGCGAACGGGTTGGTTGAGCCACGAAGAAAGAGAGAGAAACAGAGAGAGAGAGAGAGAGAGGGTGAGGGGGTTGGAAAATTTGAGGGTGGAAGTAGAAACGTAAAAAAATGAAAAAAAACGAAAGGGAACGAGAGAAAGGGAGAAACTCTAAACGTTCTCTCCATATTCGCTTTTTTTCTCTTGTACGAGAGAAGGACCTTCACGACGAGCGCAATTAACACGACGAAACCTACCCCCTCTCTCTCGCTGGTGTTTGAAATCTCACTCGTTCTCGGTCGCACAAAAAAATCTCTCTCCCTCGACAGTAACACATCGCGAGAATGTTCTTCTCATTCTTGAAACAAAAACGATCATAACGATAATAACGATCATTGTTATTATTAATTATAACAAAAAACGAATGTCAAAATGGAGACGAGAATGAAAACGTTATACGGGCGATCTCCAGATAAAAAAAAGAAACGTAAACTTTCTCTTTCCGTCACATACGTTCAAGATATTTATACGCTTGGCTCATTTCTTTGTTTCCTCGGTTATTTATTACTTTTTCAACGGGGAAAAAGTCTTACCGACGACCTTACTGAGCGTAAAGTTTTCTCATCTCGCGTATACCAACGGTTTTCGAGGGCCGAGTTTCGGACCGCTCGCGAGACCGGCCAAGAGGGAGAGCGAGAGGGAGAGAGAGACGACTTTTCTTGCTTTAGCGTTTTTCACGTGTACGAGATATACTCCGTGATACATTTTCAGCAAGCATATATATATATATATACTCGTACATGTATATATATGTATATGTGTATATAGAAAGAGAAAAAACCAGAGAATACAAAGCTCGGAAAGTGACGAAGTGGGAGCAAATAAAATGTTCGTGGTAGGCAAAGAATGGAAGACCCAGAATATTATACGCCAAATTACATACATACATATATATATGTAGGTATGTATATAAGAGTAGGAATAGACAAAAACAGTGAGTGCAAAAAAGGGAAAAAGATTTCTCGTTTCTCGTTGCGAGTGGCGACGAAGCCACGAGAGACGAGATGACGGGGTTGCGAGAGAAAGAGAAAAAGGGAGAGAGGGGGTTAGAAATCTCTAAAAAACGTATATATACGTATATATATATTCTCGTTGCATTGATCGTTAGGCTACAAACGTGTATACACAATACACCGAGAGGGAAACCTCCCTTTTGTGTAGCTTTTCGCGTTCGTTAAAATGAAATATCGATTTTGCTTTCAGCGTGAGCTGCTTCTCGTACGTCTTAAAAGCGGGGTAGGGGAGGGGGTTCTTGCCACGCTCCAACTCGAGCAACTTTCGTGCGGACGTCGACGGTCGGGAACGGAATTTCAAATGAAAGAATAAAAATAAAAAAACGTTCCGTCGAATTATTATCGTTATTATAACATCGCGTTGCGTGACTGACGTCACGTCGGTGCGGGTGGTAAGAACCATCCGCCATTTTAATCCGACATTATAATGGAATTATTGAAATATGATATAATAAAATTTATAATTAATTAGTTATTATTGTTATTATCAGCGAATAAAAAATAACTGTGTAATTCGAAAAAAATGGATTAATTAGTTAATGAAAATTGAAAGAAAAAATTTGCTTTTCGATCACGCGCATAGGAATTGATATCGAGGTTAATACCGATCATTTTCTTCTCGCCCTCGATTCCTGAATTAAGAACAAACCCCTCGACACAGTTCTTTCTCTTGAGTAAAGCGCATACACGTGTTTGTTTATACGAAGGGGTGTCAAGAGCTTTTGCGATCGAGGACGAAAAGCGTTTGTGTGTATGCGATGATGATGAAGCCGCGATACTCAGGACCGCAAAGAGGCAGTCGTCGATGTCAAGAGCTCGGGGTTGAGAGAGAGAGAGAAACAGGGGGTGGAGGAGAGGGAGAGAGAAAAGAAATAAAAGGTGAATAGAAGTCGTTGAGGGTTGAGAGAAACAAGAATGCACCATTCCTCGACACGATCGTGTGTTTGCCACCGTCCTTATTGTTCTCGCGGAACCTTTTTCCAGCCCTTAAACTTTCTCACCCTCCGTACATGTTTTCCTTCTTTTTTTTGCTCACTTCGATCCACGCACAACGAGCATAAAGAGGGTCAAGAGGAACGAGCGCAAACTCCTTCGAACATAGACTTCTCCCTAACGATAACAATGATAAAGGACATGGATTTACGAAAAAGAAAAACCCGATAAAAAAAATCCAAATCTCGAATATCTTTAAAACTTTGTATTTATCTGTTAAAATCAATCTTTTTTTCTTCAAATCAACTCACGTGGTTGAAAATATAATTATCGATTCATCGATTTTCATAATTAATTATTATTATCATCGTCATTAATAATGAATGATAAATTTTTGAGATTTAAGATAAATAGAAATAAACATAAACGTTTGTCACTAGAAACGATACGATCGCTTTGACTGATTTATAAATCCCACCATTTCTTTTTTTTTTAATTTTTATACGCGGCACGAATAATAATGCTAAGCGCTTTATCGTATGGATAAAGCATTCGTCGAACACGTACGTCGAGAGGGTATTTATCTGTTGTGTACATCTGCATAACACCCGTTCTCTTCCTCTCTCGTTCTCTCGCGAGTGACTGTTCTCCACCAGCCCTGCCGATGACACGCCCTCTGCTGTCGCTGTCACGCTCCCGAGCGCCAATTTAACCGATAATTTACGCGACGCCTGTGTGTCTTTGACTGTAATAACGTCTATACGTATGCAGGCTGGTACTCTCGCAACGATTGTCGAGCAACTCGCAGCTACCTGTGTTATGCGAGTGTGGAAAACATTGGCCGAGCGAGCTTTCCATTTACATGGCCGACCATTGTAATGGAAAACAAAAGAAAAATACTATGCAAAAAAGAGGCTGGAGCAAACTTTGAATATTTTTCAAAAAAGATTCGATTAAAAATTCTAGGACATGATTTTATTTATTTGTACAGGGTGGGCCATCTGTTGGTACATTTTTGAATTTCGTCGTATGACAACGGCAAAGGAGCTACAGACCCGAAATTTGTACAGTTCATTAGCCATACTGTCCGCGGCACGAAACAACATGTTTTCTCTTGAAGAACGTTTTGAAATTTTAAAAACTTATTTTCAAAGTCAGTGCTGTGTCGCCGAAACTGTGCGAATTTTGAAAAGAAATATGGGTCGTGATAAAGCACCCACCGAAGGCGCTATACGCAAATTGGTGAAGAAAGTTCGTGAGAAAGAGATGTTAGTCGATGACAGAAGTGGTCCCAGAGCTCGGACAGTGCGCACACCCGAGAATATTAAGGCTGTGGCCCAAAGTGTGAGGCAGAATCCGACGACCTCAACTCGACGCCGATCGCAGCAACTGAGCATTACCCGAGTCGAAATTTTTACTGCTTCTTTCAACCTCCTAGACTCCATTTCGTTTGTAGCGCTCGAGCCGCCACCCTATCCTCAATGCCAACTGCGCCCTCCAGCTCGATTCTGGTCTCATCGCCGACCCTCCACACCCCTCCGTTCAATCCCAAGCTCGAAAAATCGGAATCTCCGGACCCTCCTGGCAATCCCAAATGTGCGTGGCGACCCTTTCCAACCCGGCCGTGATATAAATGTTACTTCACTTCGTACTTGTACGAATTCATGCAATAAATTCTTTGCGGTACAAAGGTGCTGCCTTTCAATGCGTTCTGAGTTCAGTAGTGCAACCGCAGTGACGAGACAGAGGTAATGTTGAAAATAATTCGGTCTCATAATCCCCTCGAGTACCGGTAACGAATATTAAAAAAACCACGTTCGTAGTTCAGATGCCTTCCAATGAACATAATCTGAAATCGAACGTGGCATACGGTGGATCCAATGCGGCGGTTTGATTTGCAGTAATTTATGATCGATTGTCGCAGAGACTGTAGAGAGAGAAAATGTGGAAGAATTAAAGGCCGTATCAATCCACAGGCTCAACAACCTCTTAGTCACCCCACAAAAAATTCCGTGCATGTAATCAATGCCCATTCCTTCGATAAACTCTGGCATCAGTCGGGAAATGGAACACGGCCCTTTTACTCCGTTAATCGGCCGATGGTATAATAATGCCTGATGAGCATTTTCGGTCATTTCTTGAGTCGTTCGCATTTCGGGTTCATTCGTATATCGATACGCACGAGATGTACCCCCAGTGGCATGAGTGAACGTCTCACCTGGATGTTTACAATTGGGACAGCCAAATTGGCCATTATGAGCCATCATGTTCAAAAATTCTGCTTTGGCAGGTAAGTCGCATGTACCTGCCAAAAGCATACCCCTGATATTAATCATACGTCCACAAGACAACGTAACAGCCACGCCTTCATGTAATTTTGCGAACTCTGACCGCAGTTTATATATAAAATGGTTTGCTGCAGGTTTTTTGTTCCCAAACCATAATCCAGCGAGCATGGTATTTTCACGTTTCATACGATGAATGTATGGCAATTCATTAATTACCAAAAATAATTAACTTAATATATATAATTAATATATATTATTAAGTTATAATATATATTATTACTTTTACCAGAATATGCGGCTTTGTCAATAAATCATATGTATGACTTACTTAAAGTCGATAATTAGAGATGGAATATTCTAGTAAAAGTATTAACTGCTTTTCTTAAAGGTTGGTTTATGTCAGTTGGTGATTTCTTGCACTAACAAAAACTGATGATATATATATATATTATGCATGTGCATAATACACACATGCGCATACATATGTAAATTATTTCGCTCATCTCATTTATTAAAATAAATTTATATTTCTGATAAATGTATAAAATTATTAATACGTATTAATAATATTTCCCCCTGTTTCCCCCTCCATAGACCCCTTCCATACGGAAAGTGGGGAGGGCCTTTAGTAGGTTAAAAGGAGGGGTCTGGATGGTTTGGCGAGCGCGTGAAGGAGGGTCCCTGGTTGGTTGTGTAGAGGGCCTACAGACCCCTCCGACGGCCCTCCGGTGACTCCAAATGTAAACTTTCTGCCATTTCGGAGGGCCAGCGAAGGGGTCTGCATATACCCTCGAGCATACCTTGGACCCCAGCATAGACCCTCGCCACTCCGCTGGATTCGAGTTATTCTCGAAGCGCCCGAAAATTTCGACTCGGGTAGTCGCACCAGCCTGAGGAGAATACTGCACAAAGACCTCGGATTATTCGCCTACAAGATCCAGATGACTCAGGAGTTGAAAGCAAATGACCATCCACTTCGATATCAGTTCGCTGTGTGGGCCATAGACCAGCTCAATAATGACGTCGATTTTGGTCGAAAAATCATCTTTTCGGACGAAGCGCATTTCCATCTCGGCGGATATGTGAACAAGCAAAACTGCCGGATTTGGGGTTCGGAACAGCCACACGCAATCGTAGAGAGACCAATGCATCCTCCAAGAGTCACAGTTTGGTGTGGATTTTGGAGTGGTGGCATAATTGGCCCATTTTTCTTCGAAAATGATGCTGGCAACGCCGTTACCGTCAATGGCGAACGCTACAGAGCCATGTTGACCAACTTTTTATGGCCTAAAATCGACGCTATGAATGTGGACGACCTTTGGTTTCAACAAGGTGGCGCCACATGCCATACAAGCCGACTTACGATCGACCTTCTGCGCACCAAGTTTAACAACCGCATAATCAGCCGTTCAGGAGATGTCAATTGGCCTGCGCGCAGCTGCGATTTGACACCGCTGGACTTCTTCCTGTGGGGTGCCGTTAAAGACCGATGTTATGCGGATAATCCAGAGACAATTCCAGCTTTGAAAAACAACATTACGACTGTTTTGAGTGAAATTGGCGCCGAGGTAGTTCAAAATGTCATCACTAATTGGGGTGACCGAATGGCATACTGTAAGGCCAGTAGAGGGAGCCACATGAACGAAATCGTTTTTCATTCTTGACGGGGATACTTTTAGCTTTACAACAACAAAATTAATAAAAAATATCAATGCATACTCTTTTGATCGCATTTTTAAAAACGTACCAATAGATGACCCACCCTGTAGTTAAAGGGCTGTCAAGGTCAAGGTCACCTTGAACTTTGTAAACAGAAGAAGAGTGATTATTTCTTTAGGTTTCTAAATGCCGATAACGAGCAGAGGTCAGTAAACTACGTTTGAAGGTCGTTCAAGGTCGTTGAAAGTATAAATAAGAATTATAACGAGATACTGGATGTGCCACTCAAAGCGACGTGTACGATTGAAGAAGACTAGATATAGAGGAACCTGATAACCGCTCTCTCGTCGTGACGAAACGCTCGGTTTCGCGTATCGGCGAATACATTTTTAACGTTTCTCCACCCTATGTCAACCCCGTGCAAAATATAAAAATTCTTATTCCCGCCTGCGAGACCCGATGCGCGTCATTAAGTAAATTGTCGACCATAAAAATGTGATATTCCGTCTAAGATATATTTTCATTCGTCGCTCGGAGGACCGTTACGATAAGAAATTTTTTCGACTTTTATGGAGTAACTATAAATCCGAGATATTTTTTTATGCGATATTTCCGACATCGTCGAAATACGCGAAAAACTTCGAAGAAGAAAAAAAGTCGAACATCTATTTGTCGTAAATTTTTCTTAATTTCGAGATAATTTAGTAGATCGTTCGTCAAACAAATTTCAATTAAGGAATCAAGGGTTGAAGAAATAAATCGCTGTATATAAAAATAAGAACGTGCTTCGAGGGGGAGGAAAAGAATTGGAGAAATCCGAGAGGGGTGTGAAAATAAAAGAGGAACGAGGATCGAATAAGTCGTTCACCTAAGGCACACCCGCGAGAAATTAATAAATAATAAGGGAGATGCGGGGTAAACTTTATTGCGTGTTTTTTTTGGTTGTTTTCCTCGCGAGAATCGTGCCCTGCTCGTTTTCTCTCGTTACGGGGAGGAAACGTCGCGAGCCGAGCGGAGAAAAGAACGCCGGGAAAAATCGTCCACACCGCACACGCATATATATAATATCTCGGGGTCCCCTTTCTCGCGGAGCGCACACCGGGGTTTAAAACCCCCCGAGGGGGTAGCAAAAAGCTCAACCCCCTCTCCCTCTCGGGCTCGCTCGCTCGTTGGGCCGAGGGGTCAGTATTTATGCCGTTGATTTTTCAAGCTCACGGCGATCTCGTCGAAAATACGAACCAACGCGGATTTACCCCGTTCGCAAGAAGGGCGAGGCGCGGGGGTGAAAGTTATGCCGGTGGGCCACGAGGCAAGAGGGTTTAATAATTTACCGGGCTCACCGAAACGCCCTGTTTTGTAAAATTAGTTTTGTTGCGCCATTTCGCATTTGTTTGCGGGGGACCTTTCCTCCTCTTTTTTTATTTCTTTTTTTTTGTTTTTTATTCAACCCAACGCTATAGGGGTGAGAGTCCCTGCGCGTAACATCGTTTTTTCCCTTTTCACCCTTTTTCGCTCGCGCGTACAGCCACTGTTTTTTGTTGGCTACGAGAGAGAAAAAGAGAGAGAGAGAGAGAGACGTACTTTTTTTCGCCCCGGCACTCTGTTATCGACGCAGCCTGCACGCACGGTTAGCAAAATTATTTTCGATTCGATTTTTGCCAATTTCAATTTGCAAAAAAACGATAGAGGCAAAATAGAAAACGTCAACTCGCCCGCGGAGACCGATCGGTGGAAAAACACAATCGAGCTTTTGGTAATTCTATCGGGCGTTTGCTTTTTGCGCTCGGGCTGATGTGAGAACGATATCCAACCTCGACTCCAAATCATCAGTGAGGATTTTGATCAAAGGGTTCGCTCTGTTTGACGAATATTCTCTCGTTTCGCTCGGAGTGAAAATTTTAATGGGAAACCCGTACAAAGAAATATTATATTTTCTTTTTTTGTAGAAAATTCGTTTGAAAAATCTCATTTCGAATTAAAAACAAAAATTAAACCGTACAATAAAAACAAATAAAAATAAAATTCTCATTTAAATCTTCAAAATTGGAATAAATTGCTTAAACGAAAAATGCGATAGGAATAGTTTTCCCTCGATCTCCTCGGCTCCCTCCTCGTTTCTTCGCTACCGTGCGTAATAGTCCAGATGAGAGGGTGGGAGGGAGGGGGTGCGAGCACGAACGAACGGTCAGCAAAACGAGCATCGAGCTTACAACAGAAGCATCGGAGAAATTAAACGAGAGGGATGAGAGGAGGGTGAACGAAAAAAAAAACTGGAGACGGCTGGATATATGTGTGTATCGAACGGACGATAAACCTGCCAATCGCAGGTGCTTATTGGGCGGTCGAAACCTTTTTTTTGCCCTCGGCAACAACGAGAACCGTGAACGTCAACGATTATATATATATATATATATATATAAATAAATGCCCTTTTCCGCCTCCATTTGTTATACGAGAGCGTGTCTGGTCGAAGAGTGGACACTTCTCGGTTCAGGGATAATTGAATTCCCGCGCTTACATTGATTTTTTCTAAACGCTCTCTCTCTCTCTCCCTCTATATATATATAGGGTGAAAGCGTATTGTTAGTAGATATATCCGGGAAAAAGGAAAGTCGAAGAGGGAGGAAAGCGAGAAAGAAGGACGAGAAACGATGAATTGGTCTGATCCTTACGACGCGAAAAAGCTGTATAGCAGTCTTTGCGTATAGTGATACATGTGATAAGGCTAGTACTATAAAAATGCTATAACTATAGAGATAACGCACGTGTGCGTCGAAAAGCAAAAGCGCACGACGACATCAACGAGGACGAGGAGGAGAAGAGGCGGGGTGGGGCGAGGCGAGGCTAAAGAGGCTTTTCACACAGCACTATATATATATTTATATATATATATATAGTTACGAGTCTGCCTAGGGGAAAAATCGATCTTGCCGGTAGCCCAAGGGCTTTTAATCACGAGGCACGAGTTCTTACATTTCCTGTTAGCAGTGCTATGTGCCTCGGTAGCTCATGCGTGTAGTTTATATTGCTACTCAGCTTTGTCCACGTGTCTATATATATATATATAGAGAGAGAGAGAGACGGAATGAGAAAGAGAGGAGAGAGAGAGAATTGGGGAGGATTTTTGTGAGGCTTCTGCTATTTTTACTGGCCGTGATAACACCCGAGCTGAGTTCATCTAGAAATGAAACCTACTTGTTTAGTGAAAAAAAGTAAAATTTTTAAACAAAGACGAATCAAGAACAATTTTTTTTTGTACTTTGAAAAGGTCTAAACATTTGTTTTTTCGTTCTCGTAGAGGTTAAATCGAGGTTGGAAGGTCGAAAGAGTCGAGGATTCGTAGCCGTTCGAGGGAAAAATCTCGTCGAGGTAGAGAAGCGGGTCTGGTCCAGGGGGTTTGCGCGAGACACGAGGAATAATCGAGAGAATCGCAGGTGCTGTGTGACGCTCGTGAAACGCGAGGGGACAGCGAGAGCAGGACCGTTCTACGGTCCGTTACACACAAGCATTACCGTACGTCAGCCCAAATGATCCCTTGGCGTGATCCCTCGCTATATACATAGACGCCTGCACGTAGGAGATGGAGTTTTCGAGCGCGCTCGTACCTCTCGCGTTTACCTCCGCGTCGCCGAAAGAAACAACCCCTCACCCTCCGCCAAAACAAAACAAAAATAATAGATACGAAACAAAAATACTACCAGGGAAATATAAAGCGAGATCCGTGCGTTCCCGCAAAGATTTAGGGGCACAATACCGGCTCAGGTACCACCGGACGGTATAATAATACAATAGAAACGAGTCGAGGGAGAGAAATAGTTCGAGAGGAATAAATTGTACCAAAGGTGAAACTGAACGAATGATTTTTTAAACCTTTATTCCTTTTCGAACTCTATGGTCTATTTCGAAACAAAAATATATATTTTTGATAACATTTTCGACAATCTTGTATTGGATAAATGAGAATCATCGGTTTTTATGTATTTTTAATTCGGTGTTTGAGAACGATGAAAATTGGACGAGATATTAATTCGCAAAGTTTAAAAGTGTAAACAATGCCGTCGCGATTGAGCGATAAAAAAAAAGTTGTCTAAATCAATAGAAAAAATCAACGATCTGTGAAAAAAAAATATGTCCTGAGCGGGACTCGAACCCGCGACCCCGGCATTTATCGACAGTGTGTACGCTCTCATTTTGTTAGGTTATGTTTCAAATTTTTTAACTTTGAGAATCAATATCTCGGCCAATTTTCATCATAGGACAATTTTTAAAAAACCATTGCGTTTGTACCGACTCCAACTACGTGAATATTGTCCATTTCGTCGATAATAACTTCATAACAATAACCAAATAAACATATACCATTCTTTCGAATTCCGTTCAAAGAATAAAATTCAACAGATACTAATAACTAAGAAAAGACGAGAATTAATGAGAACGTTGGTCCAGTCGACACGAAAAGCCCGATATGTACAGAGAGGGTAGACGAGTTTACAGTGAGTTACACGTTGAGCGAGAGAACGGTGAGTAGTTACGTTATACCCCAATTTACGATTACGAGCCGGCGCAACGGGAGAGTATAGAGTGGAGCGACTCTGTCAGAGAGAGAGAGAGAGTGAGAAGAAAGTAACGTGAGAGGGGGTAACCGGGTTTAATCAATTCTCGTTCTTTCTCTCTCTCTCTCTCTCTCTTTCACTCTTCGCTGTATAGGAAAATCGCTCTACTATACGTAGACCGCGAACCGACGATAGTGGCGGTGCGGTTCGCTCGATTTATTTGACGTAGTGCACGGCCGCGCTGAAAAGACATCGCACAAACTATACGTATATATATATATCTTATGTACAGGATATATATATGTATATATATATAACGTGTACATAAGAGCGTCGTTGTGCTTTGCTGGCTTTCGCGGCTTCTCCTCGGTAAACTCTCCGAGCTCTTAACGCTGGGTACGGTACTTGATATCTCCTCCACGGTGCACGGTGAAAAGCGAGCGAGGTAGAGCGAAATTCTACGCTACGACACACTTGGCCTCGTCCCCGTCTTCCTTCATTCGCCCTCCGCAGTGTCCTCCGCAACGGATAATTTTCCTACGAGCCGCGCGAATGCAGGTGTTCGAGTCTGACGGCCGTGCGGCCGATCCTAATGGAATGAACGATGCGAGAACGTCGGATGCCTCTCGCGCTATGTGACGCCGCGATACCGTCGAGCAATTCGATCGCTCGGTACGCTCGACTCTCCAGCGAGATATTTTATTTTTCCGGGAAATTATTGAACGTACCGTTTTTTTTTGTTCGTAGGAAATACTTCGTGAGTTTAATTAAATTTAATTAATTAATGGAGATTTCAGATAATAAAAGGATAATTATTAAATGGTCAAAATTTGAAATTGCTCGATTTAATTAAAACTAGTTGACTAGGGGAGATGAGCCTAAAACGGGTAAGCTAAAAGGGAGATGTTGAAAAAAACAGACTTCGGAACGAAATGCAACTTCCATTTTTATTCGTGGGAATGTTCAACTAATAAACTTTCGAAAATCAAAAAGAAACTAATTTCTTTTCTTCGATAAGAACGAAAAAAAAATCTTCGAAGAACCCGCTTTGCCCGTGGGGGGGGGGGGGGGGGGGGTCTAAACGGGTAATGTACTTGGCCTCATCATTTTTGTTACATTTTGGACGACGTTTGGATCTTACATGTCTCTTAATAGTGTTACACGTAGAAGCTTTTACTTCGTTTGAATTTTTCTTCATTTCTTCAACTTTTCCCTTGAAAGCTCTTACTTCCGTTAAATTCTTCTTCACTGCGTCAATTTTTATCTTAGAATATTTTTTCTTTTTTTTTCTTTTTCTTTTTACTTGTCTTTTATCGGTGTGCTTGTAAGTATTTCAGCCTCCTGTTTTTTACGTCTTCGGGTAGATTTATTTGGTGTCATTTCAGGTATAGGCCTGATTTCCCCCTACCCGTTTTGCCCCTACCCGTTTTGCATGTACGCAAATTTTTATTGTCGACGATTATAACTTCAAGATAGAAATGCCGGGAGCCCGCGACTTTGCGGGGGTAAGAAGCGCATTACTAACGAGATCATACCATGCAACTTAGGAAATCTCATTCTACACCACCCTCGAGTAATCACAGCTAGCATATTTCGAATTTTTTTTAACGAAAGCAGCAAAAAACTTGATTGTTGTCTTACCGTTCAACTGTTTATGTCACCGAAGCGAGTTGATTGACCATAATTGGTTGATGGCCGGAACGTCGGTTGCCACTCATACATTCTCAAAAAAACTTAAAATGCGCATTTCGGAAGGCCTACCTGTTTTAGGCGGGGTACCCATGTTGGGCGCATACCCCTAGCTTTAATCATGAATTCGATTATAATTCGAAAAATAGAATAAAAGTATTAATTATTGTGAAAATGTAAAGTTATTATCGAATTAAAATTAGAAATGGTAATTAACGTTAAAAAAAATATTTTTAGTGACCCAAAAATAGAATTTTGCTTACGAGATACAAAAATCTGTCTAAACTGGCAACACTCTTAATTTCTCGTGCTCAACCGTATCTCCCTCGATCTCCCATAACGAAAAAAAAAAACTCAAAACAACGCCCCCATCGTAATTTCGTGTTTTCTTTCAAGTCCCTTTATCTCTCTCCGTGTCCTCTCGTTCTCCCACGTTCTACGCGCAATAATACCGTGAAGTTGTTGAGGGAGCGTTGCCAAAGGAGCGAAAGATTCATAGAAGAGAGAGAGAGAGAGAGTGAGCAAAAGAGCAAATGTGATGGAAGTTCGTCGTCGCTCGAGCTTATTGGCGAGGAAGTTTCGCTGCCAGACGACAGAGAGACGACGACGACGACGACGACGCCGAGAATCGTGGCGCCGGTTACACCGAACGGGACGTAGCAAAATCGCAAGAGACGCCTTCTCGTCGCCTTTGGTTCTTTCATACGCCGTCGTTGCATTCGCACGCCGAGCGAACCAAAGCGAGCGATCCTTTTACCAAAAACGTCCAAGCTCGTCTTTTTTCCAACCCCCTCCCTCCAACCATCCTCGAGTGCAAATACGAATTCGGTAAGTTTTTGCCTCTTATTTTCCTTCACCGGAAGTCGAAGTGACTCAGACGACCAGGAAATATCAGAAAATATATAGGAGGGTCTTCGTCAATATAGATATAAATATACGTTTTTATTTTTATACATAGACGAATATATATGTATAGGTTAACATTCGATATCCGTCGATGTATGACATTCGATATCAGTACCAGAAATAAATTCTCGTATAGGAACGAGGGATATACCCAATTTCTATGCGATATTCCTCGTCTGGTCGAGCCGTCGAGGCACACACAGGACGAGGTTCTATCGATTTCCGCGAGGGAGCGCCCTCGGCTACAGCCGTATAAAATACCTCGGACTTCCCGATGCGGAAACCCGGTGCATCATCTCGCTGACCCGGATTTCTGTCGTCGAGAAACGAAAAAGAGATGAAAAAAAGAGACACAGCTCGAGCGGATTACAAAAAGAACTCGAGACGATTTTGTGCGGTAGACTCCGAGTCGAGGAAACGAGGTAAGGCTTTTCCACGCGTTACCGACCGTCGGTGTTGGGCGTACGGTCGTCCAAACTCCAAGCGCAAGTGTGCAGTCTCGACGAGGTACGAAGTCATCAGCGTCCTCGGTAGTTGCGTCGTTCCGTGAGAGAGAGACTGGAGTGGGGGAAGGGGCGACGTGGTGGGGTAAAGAGCGAAGCGTAGCGGAGTGGGGGAGAGCGCGACGGCAGAAGTAAAATTCCCTTTGAGTGGAGAGGTCCCTCTTGAGATGAGACCAATTAGGGACACCCTTCTCTGGGCCTCCTTTGCCAATGTAGAGAGAGAGAGGGAGAGAGTAGAGTAGAGTGGTAAAATGTAGAAGCTAAGCAGAGAACATAACCTCGTCGTCGTCGAGGTAACGGGTGTGCTCGATGAAGCAGACTCTCGCTCCAAACCATTTCTCTCTCTCTCTCTCTCTCGAGTCTGTCCCACCGCAAGAAGAGACATCGCGCCAGAATCCGCAACCCTCGGCACTTATAACAACCCACATGTGGCGCTGTAGCGGAACGGAGATTGAAGACGACCTCGACCGAACGAGCAAAACTGCCTTCGTGTTCATTCGCTTCTGACGATAGCTTCTCTCTCTCTCCGTCCGTTGGGGACATCGTGCGTTACACGAGCATCCCAGCACGATGCGAGATTACGAATCCCGCGCGGCTCGTTTCATCTCGCGAGAGTGGGTGCGATTTTCCAGCTGCGACGTGTGCCTGACAAAACGGATACGCCTCACGATTTTACCGTTGATCGTTTGTTTTCTTCTCTCCCTCGACTTTTTCTACCCACGAAGTAACGCGAATCGAGATCGAACGCGCCACGTGACTCTCTCCATCTCCACGCGTCGCAGAGAAATTTTATCGAAGCGACCACGGCAATGACGATGAAAAATTAATGAGAAAAATCTCACCCTCTCCCTCGTGTTTTCTGATCGATGGGGGGTTGGGAGCTCGGAACTCGAGACAAGATTGCGTTGTTTTTGTGGCGGAGCGAAGGAGGAGGAGAAAGAGGCGGATATGTGAACCGCTGGGAAAATTCAACCTCGTAACAAATCAAGATAATGGCGGATATATTGAGGGATAATGTAACGGGTGGTCGATCCTCGCACAGTTCCCTGGGGTACTTTTCGGTTATACACTCGTTGCTCCCCGATCCCGTACTCGCCTCTATTCCCGTTTCGAAACCTTTCGTAAGAGCCGAAACCCGAGGAACGTCGTTCGTATCAATCGAATCGAGGGGATTTGCTCGATGTTCGTGTACTTCGTGTTTCACCCTGTCTCGTTTAACCCCGTTTATTATTTTTCCTTTCGCGAAAATTCTACGTTCCTCGATTTTTGAGAGATGGAAGAAAGAAAAAGAACAAACAAAAAATCATCCTATCGCGACACTAATTTAATCCTTCTCTCCAGTCCGACGGTCGCTTCAACTTCGCTTCCAGTTTAACCCTCCCCGACGCTTAAATTTCTCGACACTCGTCCCGACAGGCCGAAATTTTCCCACAGCCTCTCACGGTCCTCGAATTAGAATTTCCAACCGAGATTAAGACAAAAGCTTTCAGTAGCTACCCCCCACCCCCCTTTCCTCCACAACCCACTCTCTCTCTCTCTCTCTCCTCTTCACCTTGTTCCTCACGATCGAGAAGAGAGAAGGGAGGAACGCTCGGGGAACAAGACAGGTTCTCCGAGTTTCTACGGTTCCGCGAGCCTTTACAACACTCGGTAGGATAAAACGAAGTGGAAACATCGGGAGATCTATGCTAATCGGATTTCACGCTACGGATATCTTTCTCCGTGATGGATAACTGTCTCTCACTCACTCTCGTTCCATCACATTGGTGAAAACTCCCGGAAATGAATATTTGATATATTTCACCCCGTTGACGCCGAGAATCGTAAAGGGCTCGTGCGAGCTCGTACCTTTCGACCACTCGATTGTAAACCCCATCGTTCGTCTGGCCGTCGGCAACGGTTTCAACCGTCAATATTCGTTTCGTGTCTGTTACAGACGGTGAAAATAACGATAGAGGTGGAGCTACGACTGTTCCGGACTTAATAACGAGAATAATAAAAATACTAACGGACATAATAATAATAACAATAACAATAATAATAATAATAAATCGGGGGGGGGGGGGGTCGAAAACGCGAGTCCGTGCCTAATCGGCAACAGAATTTACGTGCGGATGGACAGACCGGCGTCGTAGTGACCGAAAGAACATCCGGTATCTCACTTTCCCCGTCATCTCACCATCGGCGTTTCGTTTGCTCCTCGCTATATAGCGAGCCCCCCCCCCCCCCCCGCGTTATTTTCATTCGGGTCCGAATGGGGGCGCCACCAGTGCCGCGAACGTAATTTCCGGCTGTCCGACTCGCGAATTCACGTAGTCGTTTCCATTTTCTCTCTGCCTCGAGCTTCTCACGGCACTCGTTACTTTCACTCGGTGTCTCTTTCTCTTTCGCTCACGTAGGTAGGTACACACACACACTCTTGGTGTGTACCTCGTTTCGATCATTCTCTGCTTCGTACGTTGCAGAAACAGCCAAGCGATATAGACAGAGGATTTCCTATTGGTCCGTAGCGCGGTTTTTCATTCGGTCGCAGTTTGTCCACTTTAACGTGGGGAGGGGTGTCGGTTTTTTTGATCAACGATCCGTAAATCGAGACTGATGGATTCCCGAGGAAAAACAAACGCAACCATCGAAAAAAAAGCAAAAGTAAAAGTTTATCGACAAACACTAAACGAGGGACATGAACGAGAAATGTAAAAATAAAATGGAACTCTGGCGGTAAACGATTTCAACGCGAAGGTCACTTGCGATACAATTTTTGAATAAAAAAAAATGAATATTGTGAAGAATGGATAATAATCGATCGAGTCTTTTTGCCGTGTAGAAGGAATAAAGATTAACGAACTTTTCAATAAAAATAAGGAAACGAAAGAAGGGATGAAAATTGATAGAATTTGAACGTCTTCGAGGTTTTATCCAACGAAGAAACAACGCGTGGAAAACAGAAACGAAGTGTATAATTTATGAAGTATCTTATACGTTACACGTATATATATCTATATAAATCAAGTACTGAGAGTCTATCGGGCTATCAAGCTTCAATCTATCTACCCTAGAGTGGATTTTCCCTCGGTCCCGGCCCTGGCTCGTTTGGCGAGACGAGGGAGTTGGCCCTAAGTGATTCAATTTCATTTAAAAGCAGTTGGGCTTGAAGGGCTTCGAGGAGACACCATTGCGTTGTTCCTGTGGTTTTACAATAGCTCTTTGCCAGAAGCCACACCACGAAGAGAGAGAGAGAGTGAGATAAAGTGAGAAAGACTCGCTCACTTTTAACTAGTCACTCTCTCTTTCCACCCTCGAGCTTCTCTGTCTCATCGCAGACGCACGTAAAACGGTGGTGTGCCTTATCTAGGGTGGGTAGGATGCTCGCGTTAAATCGTGGCTCGTGACTATGCATACCAAACGAGTTTCAATGCGAAAAGGAGAAAGAAAAAGGGAAAGAACGAGGAGAGTGGGTGGGTGGAGGGAAAACGAGATGAGAAACACGAACGAGCATCACATATTGTGCGATGGCAAGGGTAGTAGTGGCAGTATACTATCGGATGGTATGACACAAGGGGTGAGAGAGAGAGAGAGAGAGGAGAGGGGGTTGGGAGAAAGTACGAGAGCATCCAAGGGTTCGAGTCTCCCACGTTGATGACATCGAACGAGGACAAGGGGTAAGCGTTTTCTTGACGTATGCACGAAGTCGCATAAAATTCTCATAAAGTCCGAGTTTACGTGGGGGAGATGGTGGTGTACGACGTGGGGAGGGTGTAAAAGGGTAGTGAACGCTTGTAAGACTCGAAGTGGTGGAAGAAAAGGGTGAGGGGGTGTGGCGGGGTAGTGATGTAAAAAGGGAGTTTGCCGAACGTTCGTAACCCACGAAGTGCAAAGAGGACGCGTCGAGGGTGTCGAGGCTCTAAATAGCTCGACGTTTAGTCATTCGCTTGTGAGATATCACTAGCCGACGCTCGCCATCTATCGGAGACGAGCGAAAGCTTCGACGTGAAAATCGTGAAACAAATTTCGCCACGGTACGGAGTCGAGTTTGGACGTTTCGTTTACTCGATCCCCGGCGCGAATTCGTTTAGTCCAAGAAAATGATGAAAAAGAAAGGGGCGAGTAGAGGAGAGAGGAAAGGAAGAACTGTCGTCATGATCCCTTATTGGTTTAGTCACGGATCGTTTCTCGTGAATTGCGATTGGTCTCCGAGGTATACGACCTCGGCTCCGACGGGGCCAAAAAAATAACAGAGGATGAAGGTGAAAGGAGAATGTGATATAGAATCGGGGGTGGGAGGAGAGGGATGAAAGAGGAGAAAAATCCGTCGTGGAGAAGGCCAAAAAAACATAAAACGACTTTCTCCGGTTTTGTAGAAGACCCGGGACGTATGTATACTGCAAATATATATATATAGCACGAAAAAACCCAAGTAGAGGCGAGCGGGGGAGGAGGTAACTCCGCGAAAGGTCGAAGCCGTTGGCGGGGTCGCGTTTAAAAGAGATTACGGGTACGACCGCCACTGAAGACGAGTCAGGGGCCAACCACTCGGCTACCGAGTTTGTTACTGGCTCGGGTTCTGGCTCGAGAGAGAAAGAGACGAGAACGTTCCGTCGTGCTGGTATAGCAGAAGCAGATCTAACGTAGTCGACGATGCGGCTCGGTGACCCGATTAGCCTTCCTTGCTCTCCGTCTCCGTCGCACGCTCCTCTCATCCACGGCTCGACTCACTCTCGAGAGTTAACTCGACGAGGGATCTAATCTCAGTGCCTGGCCATCTCCGTCGTTCGCCGGATCTTTTGAATATTTATGATTGCCGGTAATGACGCCGATGCTCCGTTGTGCCCGACTTGGTTTTATCTACGTGTTCAACTTGCTCTGTATCGATTAAAGCGAGGATTTCATGATTATGCGAGGGAATTTAATCGTATCGTTAGCCGGAGAATTTTGTCGCATTGGTCAATTACGCGAGGGAAGGAGATACTAAATAAGAGAGGAAAATCTGTTCTCGGAAATGAGGAATATTATTTTTAGCTAACGGTGACTTGTGCGTTCTTTCAGCTTTTGGACTGTACGCGTCAATTATAACTGGCGTTCCTCTAGAATCTTTTGGAGGATACGGTGTTCTCGTTTGATCCTCAAAAATGAATTGGACAAAATTAGATGGACTCACCTTCTCCCTCAGCATGTCCCTGACCCTCGTGGCTTGACTCCTGCTGCGATGAAGTTCCAGCTGAAGCTCGAGACACCTCTCTTGCCAGTTGAGTTCCTCGACGGTGCTCGAGTATCCATCGAAGCTCTTGGAAGATCCGTAATTGGGTCGTGCGTCTGATTTCTCCCTCTTCCCCAAATCCCCGCTTCCGCTCGATGGCGTTGTCTTCACCACCGTGGAAGTTCCACCGAGTCCCGTCGTACTCGAAGCGCTAGTGGTCGTTCCGGCCAAGGTAGCGGCGGCTCTTTCGATGAGCAATCGATGACTCTCGCTGGCATAATCGCGTCTGTCATCACCGTGAGAGGGTTGCCTGCCGGAAAACGAGAAAGTCCTCTCGAGATTCGATCTAGTGGATGGTCCCGCTTGTTGCGATTGTCCCTGAAGCTGTTGCTCGTAAAGCGAGCGTCCTATACGAGTGTAATTTTGTGTCACGTCGAGGGCCTTGTTCTCGAAACTATTCGGTCCAAAATCCGTTTGCGCACCGTAATTACGTTTGGTGCTCGTGTCGGCGTATTCGACGCGTCCACTCGATTCCGACGTGAAACTATAAGGATTGCATTTCCCACCGAGGCTCGTTGTAGTTTTGTTACCGGTATCTTTGAGCTCGACGTAACCAGCGTTTTTGGCGCTATCGGCGAAGCTCTTGTCCTTTTGGAAGAGCAGATTGCAGGGTACGTTTACGTATGGAGAATTTCTAAAGTGGACAGGGGGCGAGGGTGAGTCGTTACGATGTTGTTGCTGCTGTTGCTGCTGTTGCGTTTGTTGATGATGCTGAAGATGATGATGAAGAAGCTGATGCTGATTGGGACGAGGCGGGGGTGCTGGCGCTTGCCTGCCCCGTCTTGGCAAGAGACGCGGACTCTCGGGACCGCTCGAGGTACCGCGACAAGATTCGGATCTCGACACCTCGGAGGTGTCGTGATCCCTCGTTGCACCGCGTACTCCCATACGAGGACTACATGGTGCCGAGCTCGAGCTGCCGAAATCGGAGGCGAGACGAGCGATCGGATCGAGAATTTGTGAGAGCCGGCGAGCCGGTGAACCACGTATCTCGTCCATCCTCGTTCTCGCTACGAGGCTCGCCGATCTTACGACTCTCCGGCCCTCCTCCTTCTCCTCGTGCTATTCCTTCGCGTACGACGAAGGCGTGAACGACGCTTCGGTACTACGGCGGAAGCGTCTGGGGTTCATCGAAGGAAGCATAATATTCGCCTCGTAGACTGGGAAACGTTTAATGAAGAAAAAAAGAGAACTAATGATTTTTGTGGAAGCTCCTAAACGCCACCACCTTGCCGATTTTTCTTGTTTCTTTTCTTTTTTCTTCGGGGTGGCTTTTTTCCACCCTCGTACTCTTCGGCCTCGAGTCACGTACTCACTTCCAACGGTGGCTCGTGCTGCACTTGTCCTCTTTTCGCGCTGATCCTTCTCCTCATAACTCGGCCGTGATCGACGCTGGGCTCACTCCCTGATCGTCTCATTTCTCGATTACGTTTTTTACCCCGCGACGATCAAACCTGCAATCATAAAAATGAAAATTATTCTTTCACTTGTACCGTCGTAATTTACTTTCGAGTCTTTGGGGGAGGTCGACCTCGAAGTCGATATTCATCTCGAGCCCAGTCTATTTTTTTCCAATACCACCGGTAAAACGTGTAAAATTTGTTCTTCGTTATTCTAGCCAAAAACGCAATTACTTTTTGGCCCGAGGCCGATATTTGGATTTATAGGAATAATTCTCGCCCGAATCAGGGCTCGAATGACCCGAACGTTTGGCACGATTTAGGAGAAGAAACGTATGCATATATACGTATATATATATATATATATATAAAGTTGAGAGACGTAAATTGAAGAGAGAGAGTGTCACGAAGTTGGTTCTACTCGCACGAAGATATTAAGTCGATTCTCTTCTTTTTCTCGCACGCTCTTCATTCCTCCCTTTTCCCTTTATCGTCGAGGAGAAGTTTGGCCACCAGGCGGTACCAAATTGAAAGCTGTAACTTCTCACAGGGCTATAGAGAGAAGCGCGGAGCTCCGAAGCGGTCTCTTGACGACGACGACGACGACGACGACGACGACGACGATGAAGCTACGTAGTATATAGCGCAGTGACGATGAGACTGTGAGAGTAACGAGAATAAGAAGAGAGAGAGAAGGGTGGTCTTTCGAAGCTCTCTCCGTGCGTCGTCAACGACGACGAAGACGACGGCGTCGCACGGATGAAACGATCCGAGTCGTACGTTTTCCTACCGCACTGCCCCCGACGTTTATTTTAAGGCTGCGCACCGTCGACTCGAGTACTTCTCTCTCGCTCGGACGAAACGAAAGAGAACGAAGTTAAAGATCGACGAATGGGACAAAACGAAACACCGGATGCACGCGGTAGGGTTCGTCTACAAAGATGACTCGGAGATAATTTTCTTTCCCTTCGTTTCCTTTTTTTTTCTTTCACACGTGCGTGTGTTTTCGTTTAAATCTTTCCCATCTCTCGCGATTCATCATTTTTAGATTACGGTAAGGGGGTAGTTTATTATAATCTCTATACGGTGCTCGAAGGGGGTAGAGGGTGAGAGATAAATTCACCCTCGCGTCGAGTGATATTATGATTATTTAATCGAGTGCAAACTATAATGTAACGTTTTTATTATCATTGTTATTTGCCCGCCACCGGAGGAGGAAAGAACGCGAGAGCGAGAGGTCGAACCCCGGGGTGAGTGAGTGCGAGGGTTGAGCGCTTCGAGATTAAACGTTGAACGAATGAGATACGCGGTTATCTAATCGGTGAATCCGAGTCGTAATATTTCATTCGAGTTAAAGGAGGGTTACCCGGCAATTCTTGAGAACGCTCACGGTTGAGAAATCGGGAGGGAAGAGGGAGGGGGGGGGATGAAAATACTTTCGAATTTCTTTTTGCCTCTCCTGAGATTTTTCGCCTTCTTCTGCAGATTTTTCTCTCGCGTTTGCGAATCGCGGCAGGTTAGACGAGGGGTGGACGGGGGTTAGCGATACAGTTTTTGACGTATAGGAGCGTGTTTTGAACGAGCTTTGCGAGAGTTTGCGAAACCCCTAGCCCACCCCCTCGCGCCCCTTCCCACAAAAATTTACCGGCCGAAGACGAGTCGGGAGAAACGACCGCCTCGGGCTCTTCTCTCTGCTGCTGCGTATATCTCCCTCTCCCTCTTCCACCCTTCTTGTTTTAAGAGAAAACAGCAATTATACAAATTGCAACGGGACCGGAAATGAATCTTCGCGTTGAGAAATAAGACCGGGTTGGCGGGTAGGGGAGGGGGGGGGGAGCTCGAAAGAGATAAATTTCGTGAAAGCCGGCTCTCTTGCGATCTTCTCGACGAGCTCTTACGCTTTCACGATCGTCTCGTAAACTCTCTGTGTCGATCCCCCCCCCCTCCCCCCCACCACGTCCCAGCGTTTCGTTGTTTTATTTATTTTTTAACGCAGAAATGTTTCACGCACGATTTTTGTAAGCGTATGTTTATATTTTTCGATATTTTTATATTTATCTTTTTTTTTCGTTTGTTCGTTAATCATCAGTTTTTCGTCGATTTTTATTTTATTCGTGATTTATCGATATTAATTTCGCCTACTACGTGAATATTTTTGAAAATTTTCAAGATTTCGTATTTTTCACCCCCTCGTCTCATCCTCATCGTCTCGTTATTTTTGTTATGCCATCGAATCATATTAACAAAAAAACGAGGATAATGAATGAAAAAATTAATCGAGGGTGGTGGGGCGAAAAATGATGCCTACAGTTCGTATGAATTATCCAAAGCACAGAAGCGAGACTAATTAATCGATGTCCTCGTGGTCCCCCGGTCCTTTTAATTCTTAATCGTCGCGCGAGGTAAAAACAAAAATGTGAAAAAAAAGAAAGAAATGAAAAAAAAGAAAAAACGTTCCTAAGAACGAAAAAGATTACGTATTCATGGGGAAGTTGGCATTATAGCCCTTGCACGTGTATATATATATATATATATATTATTTTGTTTTAACCCTCTTATCGGAGGGTCTTCGTTCTCGTTTCCACCTGACCCTCCCCCACACTACCTTGTCACCCAACAAGAATTTCCACCCTTTTGGCCATCCCTCCTCCCTCCTCGTACGTCCTACTCGACGTTTTCTCTCTCGTTGCTGCTTTACTGTACAAGCCACCCCCCACCCCATCTGCCACTCTCACATATTATACTTATACTTTGTACCATACATATTTACATGTATAATACCGAGCGACGAGAGGTGAACATCGAATCGAGAGAGAGAGAGAGAGAGAGAGTAGGAGAGAGAGAGAGGGAGTGAGGAAGAGAGAGGTAGGAGGTCGTGGCTGCACGAGTAGGAAACCCTCTAGGCTTTCCTCGCTCTTGCTCGTTCATGAATAAATTTAAAATTAACTTTCGAACGACACCGCGACGAAGCTGCCCCGCTCGAGTTATACGCGCAGCGTTTTTTTACCCTCTGTACCTGACCCTCGGTGAGTTTTTTTTTACCTCTTGTCCGACCAACGGGCAAAAATTACGGAAAAAAAAAATTATTTTTCAAAATCGACGTCGTCGCGTTGGAACACGATTTATCGCTCTTATCGCACGATAATACCTATTACAAAAACTAATTAAACGAAATTTATGAAAAAAAAAAACAATAAGATAAAAAAAAATCAAAACCGTTTATTCGCGTGACGAAGAAAATAAAAAAAATGGGATAATTTTATCATAGTGATTTTTCCACGTATCCGCGAGATGCAAAATAGAGCTTCCTCCTGCTCCTCCTCCTCTTCTCTAGACGCCGGAGAGTTATCGATCGGTCTTTGTCCCTGGGTTGAGAGGGGCTCTCTCTCTCTCTCTCTCTCTCTCTCTCTCTCTCTCTCTCTCTCTCTCTCTCTCTGGCTCCGGGCGCATAAATATATTCCGAATATATATTATATTTCTTATCCCTGACAGCGAGCAGGTAAAGCAGCGTGGAGACCATCGCGTTATACCGTTTTCTCTCTCTCCCTCTCCCTCTCTTGCACACACAGTGTTTTTCACGTCCAACGAGAAACGGAGACGTCCCAACGTTCGGGACATCCCCCGGGCACATGTATTATTTATCCTCCTGGACAGATATCCCTCCCGTATATTCCACGACGCTACCGAATCCATACACGGAGGGGGAGGCACAAAACCAACCAACCAACCATTTTCCTTTTTCCAACGTTCTCAACGAAAATTTATCCGTATCCGCTGGACCAAAACTTTGTAAGAAGGGCGAGGTGGAGGAGGAGGGGCTGGGGGTGCACCTCTCGCCACAGAGAGAGAGAGAGAGAGCGAGACTCGTGTCACCCTCTGGTGGTAAGAACAAAAAAACACAATGGGCAAGGAGGGGCGAGGGGGGATAAATGCTTCGAGAAAGAAAAAATGACTCTCGGTTGATGTATCTATATACGAGGCGGCAAGGGCTGGTGGATCGCGTCTCGTTATTTATTCCAAGCCCTATATGCTAAATCGTCGAGCCGCGAGCAACGAGGGGTGATACAAAAAAAAGAACAGGGTTTTGGGGTAAGAAAAAGCGTATAAAGGACATCGGAATGGACCATTTTCCTCGCTTCCCTACCCATTCTTCTCTTCAACGTTCGATCTTCGAACGTGTCTTACCGTCCGTCGGTAACATAATACATTATGGAGCTGGGAGCGAGGGGCGAGACTCGTATAGGAATCTCGTACGGAAAATCGGCGATACGAATAGAAAAGTCGTCGATTCGACACTATTTTCGTTTATCTCGGGTAGCGTTCCTCTGGATGTTCTTGTTGCAATCTCTTCCAACGTTGTGGAAGATCATCTCGATATTTCTCGTATACGATCGTAGGATGAAATGGGGAAATACGAGGAAGATGATCCCCTCGTATGATCCTCGATGTCTCGTTATATAGATATAGCGCCGGGGCGGCGAAAGAAGGAAGTAATGGTTGATCGAGGAACGGAGAGGGGGCGCCACCATCGACCGTACGTACCGTCGTGACGAGATACGCCAGCGTAGATGCTGTTCGAGAGCGAGCGAGAGAGATAAAAGATACGCGAAGCGAGTTTAAAGTTTTTCTCGACAGGTTGTTTTGAAAGTTCGACGTCGTACGAGACGAGACGGGAGAAGATGACTTGGCTGTGTATATACTATAACCGGAGAGTGGAAGAAAGAGAAAGAGAGAGAGAGAGAGAGAGACGCAGCGATGGGGTTTTCGCAAAGTCTCAATTTTTCAATCCAGCCACAAGTGTGTCCAGGTCTATATCTATATTGTTAGTCGAAGCCCTCTAGCGTCATTTTCTCCAAGCTTTATACGGAGATACCTGGCGCCAATTTTAAACTCTCGGCTCGATCGATAAATAACTCATAGGATGATAATTTTCCTCGATCACGTTACAACGATAATTTGATCGTATTTAAAAAAATAATTTTATCGAAAGATTGATTAATTTAATTAAGACTTTTATAGGTTTCTTCGAAGACTAAAAATTGCGCCAATTTTTAAATGTTACCAGGTCCGCGAGGTACGAAAGAAAAAAAAACATTCGAATTATTAAAAATACATGGAAAATTAATTCGTCTATAATTCTCATTAATTTTATTATCGTAAATGTTATTATTAAATAATCGTTTAAACGTGAATAATTAAATCGCATCTCCGATTTCTCGTCGTCTCGTATTCCTCGGGTTCTCCATATTCCTCGATAGCTAGGAATTAAAAAGAAAAAAGAATGAAGAAAAAGAAGAAAAAAAAATGCGTTTGAAGGATCGAGATGGAACTCTCTCTCTCTCTCTCTCTCTGTCTCGGTTCCCTCGCGTTACGATATCGAATTTCGAAAAATCCCTACGCGTAGACCGTTAATTCCACGATGCTCTTCGCGAGAGCCGACGGAATTTAAAATGAAATATAATATTCGTACGATACGTCACGACTCACCAAACGAATAAATAAAGTATAAAGTCTAAAGAGAAGAAGAAGAAGAAGAAGAAAGAAAGAAAAAACAAGAAGAGTAAGATGAGAAAAAAATAAGAAGAAAAAAATAATAATATTCTCTACTTTCTCCTTTCATCTTCGTTTATTAACGATTGTGGTGAGAACGTCGTCGTTCCCGGAGAAACGAAGGAGAAGAGGAGCAAGAGTAGAGAACGAGTGGAGAAAGAGGAACGAGACGACAATACCGTGCTAGAGTGCCTCGTTACGTGGAAGTCGCGAGGCGTTTGCACTTGGCCAGCAATTGCGGAAGATCTCTCGCCCTTCTCTCCCCCCCCACCCCTCTCACTCAACCATCGCTCTTACTGTCTCCCGAGTCGTCCGACAGAGGGCAGAAGTGTTTTCGTCCCCGGGCGCCTTATCCAAAAACAAGAGCCCGGAGAAAAACACGAAGAAGCAAAACAAACGGAAGAGACACGGTCGAAGGAGAAAAACGAGAGAGAAGAAATAAAAGGAAAGAAACAAAAAAAATAGATTTTAAAAAATGGAAGAAAGAGGCGCTAAAGAG
Source organism: Netelia inedita (assembly GCA_964017225.1). Classification (NCBI taxonomy): domain Eukaryota; kingdom Metazoa; phylum Arthropoda; class Insecta; order Hymenoptera; family Ichneumonidae; genus Netelia; species Netelia inedita. Next base: position 1,805,596 of record OZ024922.1, on the reverse strand, counting down.
TCGCAATTCGTAGTAAAACATGACTAGGGAAGGGAGGGACGGAGTTATTTAACGTAGGCATAGGGTTCGCATAGGGTTTCTCTTTGTCAGCGAAAATGTCTTCTCGGAGAGAAGGAAGGATCGACGAAGATCGAGGGAGCGAGAGAAATACAAAAAATGAGAAGAAACGAAGGAGAGTAAGAGAGAATGAGAGAGAGTGTGTGTGAGAGAGAGAATGTCCAGAAATATATTTTTATTCTTCATTTTACGAGTCCAATGACCCCGGGGAAGATCTGGAACGCGAGAAAGAAAAAAAAGAGAGAAAAAGGGTCGGCAAGGGTCGGAAAAAGGGTTTACACGCGAAGAATCTCGTGAAGATTTAGCGTCGCGATTCGTGGAATTGATGATTTTTCGTCGACGATAAAGAACGAATAACGAAGAAAAATAAGAAGAAGAAAAAAAGCCACGCACACCCTCTCCTCCTTCTTCCATTGATTTCGCACGAAAAATCATTCGGCCATGAGAGAGAGAGAGAGAGAAAGGGAGAAAAGCCCGAGATAAGAAATTTCGGATATCTGGCTAATCGAATCTCGGGAAAAAATAGGGTGCGCACCCTCGATGATAAGATGTACCTAATTTCCTGAACGCTTTTATATAAACCCAGAATCTTTTTTTACTCTCTCTCTCTATAAATAACAATCTAAAAATACAAACAAATAACCATTTGATAAAAAAAAAATTAGCCGATTGGTCAATTCTCTTTATTTCATAATCGAGAGTCTAATGTCGATTTAGTAAATAATAACGTACGATAAATCCGAGTGAATATTTGGGGTAGGAAAAATAAGGGTGACGAGTCGAGAAAGGACAAACTCGTTGACCCAAACACTCCACGGGGCTCCTTCTAGCTCGAGATATCTCGCTACGTGTTGTGTGTCGCGAGAGAGAGAGAGAGAGAGAGCGCCCTCTCGCGGGCGCGCGGGCGAGCGAGAGAGAGAGAGAGAGAGAGAGAGGTATGTCTCGCGATGGTAAGAAATCCAAATCAGGGGTAGGCAACCAGGCAAAAGAGGATCGAGAGTCGTACGAGCCTCACCGGCCTTCTAGCCTTGCGCTGGCTTGCCACCGTATCGGGTGTGCAACGAACGGCTTCCTGCTCCATGAGCTCTTCTATATATTACCCTATATACCCCGGTGATACATATATATAAACGTATAATGCTCTCTAGCACGTTGTGGACGTTCCCCATGAGCGCAGGTATCCAATAAATACAACTATATAAACATATGTGTATATACGCGTGTGTATATACATATATATATTATATATATATTAGCCGATTTATATATATATATATATATATATATATATATATACGTCGACATATATATTTATATATATGTATATATGCTTTATAGAATGTAATATAACGTTCGAAGAAGGGGTAGAAGGGGGGGGGGGGGGGGGGGGGCTTCCTAGCGTCGCCAGAGTTTCCGAGCAAAAACGTGAATTACGTACGGAGACCGATGACCCCGAATCCTATTTTCTCCCTGGACAAATTTTACACCACGTTTTTTTTATTTTATTCTTTATTTTTCCTCCAACTTGAAAAATCTCATATTTTGTTCACGTCTCGACGACGGGCCAGTCACGATTAATCGTGAAAAGTTTCGAACGGTATTTTCCAGTAAAAATACGCTAATTCGATTTTTAAATTTGGAAATTTTATTTATTTATTTTTTATCCATTTTTTTTATATAATTAATTTTCACGGTGTGACAGAATTTTTTATTGAATTAATTACGTTTTTTATAATTTTTTGGAATAATTGTCATAACGTTTAATCGTATAAATGCTAATTACGTTTGAGTATAACGATATATCGTATATAATTATTATAACGATGAAAAATAGTTCGAACTTGAAAGTCCAGTTAGCCATTTACATTTTTTAATGCCTCGGGAAGACACGAAATTAATTTTTGGAAATCTTTCGTATCTTTCTTTCCATCGAGATTTCTAGGTATAATGAGTACTGTATATATATATATATATATGTGTGTGTGTGTGTGTGTGTGTGTACGTGCGTAGTTTGTCGTTATTCGTCTTCGTTGTCAAGGATCGCACATCGAACGACCGATGCTTGTTTTCAAACTCGTTCTCTCACCGCGACTCTTCCTCGTCCGTAGTCTCGTTGTTGCGGTATTCTCTCTCGTGTATAACACACATACGTAGCCATAGGCATGTACACACACGAACGCCGTGGCAATTCCTCGAGATCGACTCGCCTGTTTCTTGTCCGTGCCTTCAAGTACGTTTCCATCACGTGCAATCTCTCCTTCTCTCTCTCTCTCTCTCTCGCTCTCTCGCACGATCCATAACAAGAGTCCAGAGTCGTCGGTCTCGTCAAGCACACGCACACGTACACACATGTATTAGAATATACAGTGAGAAACAGTACTCGACTTACCTAGTACGGAAATAAAATAAAAAAAGAATCTCGAATGTTCAGGCGATTGGAAAATTGCTAGACGTGCATTAGAAGTTTTCTCGTTGACGTGCGAGAACTCGCAACATTGCGACAACGAGAGGTTCGCCTGTACAGAAATCTCACGTAGGTAGATCTCTCTCTCCCTCGAGAGAGAGAGAGAGAGAGAGAGAGAGAGAGAGAGGGAAAAAAATAACGACACGTTTCGGAACGTAAGAAAGGAAAGTAAGAGAGGGTTGTCATGAGAGAATTATCATTATTATAGCAAACGTCTAGCCACTATAATAACAACAATGACGATAATGATAATGATAAGAAGGATATACGGTTTGATATATAAGACGTGTCCCGTCTACGCGACAACCTACGCCCAACCATGATTTTTCCATCTAATTTCTAATTCAAGGATGATTGCCCAACAAGTAGGTCATGTAGCCCCCGTGGGGCTTATAAGAGGAGCACGTACTAACACGAGGTATCGTAGAAAATGGCTATTGCGATTCTCTCCTATCGAGTACTTATGTACATATATGTATAATAGATGTTATATATATATATATATATGTCACTCGAAAGGAAGCTTTCTTTCTCTCTACACGACAGTTACGAAAAGACGTTACTGTCTCGGGGCGATGTCCTGTCCGAGAAGCACGTTGCGTACGAGACGATTTTGTGGTATTATGACGCTTATTTTCTTACACGCATACGTTCACACACACGCACACACACACGCCGACGGGACATGCACGAGAGCGAGACTCACCTTCTCTCGTCGTTGGACACAGCTGCGATCGCCGAGGCCTCTGATGATTCGAAACAGCCGCACCGTTTGCTCCGCTCCATGCCTGTCGAGACCACGAGAGCGAACTTGCGACGACGAATGAAATAAAACACACGCGAAGATACACAGAAAACAAAAAAAAACAACACAGGCACAAAAACACGACCGCACTCACGCACCCTCACACGCGTTGCTACTTTCTACTTGGCGAGAGAGAGAGAGAGAAAAAGGGTGACTGAGAAACGACAGACACGACGACGACGATGACACGACACGATAATCACGTCTTTTACATTATTCGATTATTCGTTAACTAGCTCGCAACGTAACCACGCGATGTTTCTTTCCAACCTCGGAAAATTGACACGATCACACCTTCGCATCTTCCTCACGAGCGACGTTTCGACTGCGGCTCTCCGCGCGCCTCTCTCCCTACACACTCCGCTTCGTACTGTCGCATATATATATGTATATACGTTTTTTGTATCCTCGTACATTCACACGGTGGGAAAAACGTCTCGTGTGTCTCCCGTACTTGTTGTACACACGCGTTACGTGGCCGGTCACGACCGCGCGAGGCCACGGAAAAACCGTTGTGTTATGGATGGATAGAGAGCCGTGGCGGGTCCCGTGCGTGTCTCTCTGTATACGTCGTATGCCGTAACGTCTTCGGGGAATGTATATACAAAATTGTCGTACCCGAGACGGAATACACCGCCGAGTGTTCGTTCGATTACCACGATCGTCTCCTCGTCATCGTCGGCGAGCAACACAATATATCGCGTTAAAATATCGCGAATGTAGAGGTGAATAAGTGAGTGTGGTGAGCGTAACGAGTGTGTGCGCGCGCGAGTCGGCGAAAGGCAAACGACGACTGGAGCGCCGACTAGGGGCAATCCGTGGCTGCATGCAACGCCATTTTTACTCTCTCGCTCTTTCTCCCGTATATCATACATACGGGGTGTTCCCGAAGTTTCGTACCACCCGAGCTCCCGTGGTTCAGTTTTTTCTTAGTTTCGTTCACGTCCGCGATGACGCGGCGGTAGCACATTACTTACCGTTATTCATTATTCACACGGCGATTTCGATGAAACACTCCCTAGGGTCACTTTTCGCTCTCGTATTTTCACCTCTACTCTCGGGTACTTTTCTTCCACGGCGTATCCCCCAACCCCCTCTCCGTGTTTGCTGCACTCGAGCGAACTTTGAATTGAACATTCAATGGATTAAGCAGTGCTGCCCCCCCCCTTGCCACATTTTGGCAGTTAGTCTTTCTCCTGAATGATTTGAGTAATGAGTCAAGTTTTTCGTACGACCGAGAACGACGCGGCGTGAAATCCATCGAGTCTGAAGTAATACGTTTTTATTTACAATGTCGACATGAATCATTGGGCAAACGGTGTGCTCGAGATTCTTTCTTTTTCGTACAACCAAAGTACGCGGTGTTTGCGAGCTATAAATGCCGCTCGTCGGAAAACTTCCCCCACCACCGTTCAAAACTCTCTATACCACTACGGTATATATATATATATATATATATATATATAGCCTCGGTCGTTACTCTTTGTTTTGACGCGCTACGATAGTCTCGAGAGCTTCTCATCCGCGATAAAGTCGTAAATCTGTGAGTTCTCGTTGGTGAGATCTGTGAATCGTGTGAAAAATGTAATATTGTGCGAGATACGTTATATAGCATTGGGAATGATACTCGTTTGTCGCGCGCTATCTATTATTTAACGAAAGGACGGAAAGGCGATAGAGAAAAATGGTAAACGCGCGAGTGAGAGAGCAAGACACAGAGCTTTATTTATTCAACGCTGAATTGGCGCCACTCTCGCTCCTTGGTAATCCTCGCGATGGACGTCGTAGCGGATCGTACAACCCCGCGGAGATGCAGTTATCGCCACACTGCAAACGTTGGCCCTGACGACTTTGCCCCTTGAATAATGGAGCAAAAGGAGCTTCGACGGTTAGTACGCCATTTGCACGCTTTTTTTCGGGCGCCACTAGCGCCGCGCGGATTCTCTCGCTTTGAGATATCGCACGACTTTTTTTTTTTTTTCTCTACCATTCTCGCAGTATTCTCTCGTTCTCGCGACATAAAATCTTGAATCGCGAAAAATCCTCGAAATCCTGTTTTAGATCTCGAGATTCGACACTTTTATTCTTCGACGAATAACATTTTTTTCCCTTTATGTCGCGATCGAGGTAAATCTCTCGTACGCTATTGCTCGAAGCAATTTGTCATTGTGAGTGGGATCCGTGACGTCATCGAGTTTACCATCGATCGTCGGCACTGTTTTCCCATATTCCCTCACGAGGTCGCGCGAACTCGCGAATTCGAAAGTATTGTCGAATCTGTCGGTCAGCCAACATCGTACCTCGTACGGTAATTCGTCGTCCATGGAATAATTCGTCATTAACGTTTCTAATTTTTTTTGGCACAGATCGGATATTCTCAGAGGCTCGAATATCTCGTAATTGTAACATTTGTTAAATACCTGAAAGAAGATCAACATGATTTTTTAATTCGACTCAATTCGACCGATTTTCATCTAAATTTCTTTTAAAATTCAAACTCACGTCGGACTCGTCCATTTCGTAGTCAGCTTCGCCCGCTAACGTCATGCTCCAGGCGAAAAGAGCCGCGAAAACGAGACTCGGCTTGTTTCTCATAAATTCGAAAAATTTGTCGAAAAAATTGTCTATTGTACTGGAAATACATTCGAGCTCGGTCGCGGGCTTAATTCTACAAACTACCAAAGACGCCTTCCTTCTCACTTCGGCATTATCGTCGACCAGTAAATTCAAAAGCGTCGTCCACCAGTTTAAAAGTAAACCTGAAGAACGAAAAGAATAATTCAGTCGATAAAATCGTTTTTTTTTCTCCCTCGTTTTCGCGTCTCACTCACGATCATCGTCCCAGGAATTCGGCGATTCGATAAACACATCGCGAAGGACGCTCGAAATAGCTAATCTCCAGTCCGTATCGGAGGATCCCATCCAACTTTTATCCAGAAATATCTCGTAGATAACCTGCCGCAATATCAGCGGTAAAGGTTCGGGCTTGAACAGAAAAAAAAGAAAAAAAACATTAAAAATTCATCACAAATTCAATCTCTCGAGATATTCGCTTAAAGACGATTTATATAATTTACAAAACCTGGAAATCATGAAGCATTTTTCCATAAGCTTTACCGAGCACTCTTATACAACTCGGACTTCCTCTATAATTATTTTTCTTCATGTGCGCGATCATGTCGTTAACGTAGAAACTGCACAAATATACGAGACACTCGCGATCGAGATCGAAAGATTCACCCAATTCTTCCGAATTTATAAGAACGGTGTATATAAAATCATACACGACGTCGTGCAAGTCGGATTCTCGCTCGTTAAGACGCCCAAGCGTATTTTCGCAAGCGGTGTTAATAGCGATCTGAAACAATCGCGTACGATCCGTTTTCTCGAAGACACTCCAGAATCCGGAATAACCGGCGTTTCGGACTTGCGCATTACCGTGCGTGAGTATCGAACGCCAGGTGTTTGCGAGTTTCTCCTTGCCGTACGTTTTGTATTTTTCCTTATAGGCGGGATTTTTCATCGCGGTAACGAAAAAAGTCGCCATAGCTGCCTCGCAAATCTCGAGACCCGGACGTCGTTTTAAATTCTCGGAATCACGAAGATCGGATATTATACGAGAGATTAATATTTCGAACTCTCGATCGTCGTTGTATTTCAATTCGTTCTCGACGAATTCGCAAAGTATCATTATGTACGTGGTCGCTAATGGAAAACAAGCCGATTTGTCGTTGCTGCTTTCGAGATTTTCTATTATCCAGCCGGTTCCAGCGATAAAAGCATCCACTCGGGCACAAGATAATTCGCTAATCTTGAATTGCGGACTCTTCGTTATTTCGAGAATTTGAAGCATGTAACCGTGTAACGAGTTGAACGACAAACCGTTGCTTCTACCTGGTACAATTTTGTCGAACAACTCGACGACGAAAGTTTGAACGGTTTTTACCGTCAGCAATGGGACCAATGCTCGAGCCGCGAGTTCACGGGTTTTATAAACTTTGCTCTTCGCGCAAGCCGATATCAATTCGATGAATTCTTCGATCTGAGAAGAAAAATGATCGAAATTAGAGGTAAATTGAAATTTACGAAAAAAAAATGTTATTTTTCTTAATATCGTTTACCTTCCATTTTGAATCCGTCTCGTCGGAATTTAGACTCGGATAAAGTCGTGATAGAAGCAACAGGATGGCTTGAACACTGGGTTTTATCATGTTATCACTAGCGTCGATAAAAGCTCCAAGTTCCTCGAGCATAAATGGCAAAAGACTCGGATATCTCTCGAAGAAAATTCTCCCGGTCATTCTGTTATGCAGAGTGAGATTAACGTGATCCTTTGTTCTTTGTACCCCGAAAATTCGAGTGATAAGAGAGCTGAAAAGAAGAGTGGCTGCATTTCGTTCCTAGAACATTCGTTTCGTCAATTTAATTTTATTCGAGTAACGAAAAATTGTTTTAAAAATTGACTTTTTCACTCACGGCCCAAGTTTTTCCATCGTAGCTACGAATTGCCGCGCTGAGACCATCAGCCGCGTAAGTCTTGGACAAATCACCGAGTTGAGCGTGTTTGAAAAGCGCTCGTAAAATATTCAAAGCGTGAGTCTTAATTTCCGTCAACGTCTCGATATTTTTCTTCTTCGAATTGTCCGCTTTCTCGTCATTTTTACCATCCGTATCTTGAAGATCGGAAAATATCGTTTGATCGTACATGAGAGATTTAGTTTTCACCGTTATATCGACATCCTCGTCGAGATTCGTGAAACCCAGTAAGATTTTCAATACCGAATGAAACACCGCCGACGTAGGATTCCCTTGAACGAATGGATCGGACGAAACGAGTGCCTGAAACAGAATTAATCAATTTTTCTTTTCATTTCTCCCAAAAAAAAAAGAAAAACAATTATTTTAACTCGAAAATTTTTCTTCATCGACTCACTTGGACCATGAAAGGTACACCAGCGCTTCTTCGTGTCGCGCATAATTTGGCATTACCCGGTGATAAACCGGAAACAGCCAAGAGTAAATGATGCAACCAAATTTTCGGTTGTTTCTTGAGTTTTTCGTGATCGAGTCGCCAAAGTCGATTGCACAATTGTCCAAAACCAACGTGAGCTTGCTCGAAAGCTCCTCTGTGTTTTGTCTCGAAAAGAAGAGTCACGAGATGTTCGCCGATATTCAACAATTGTTTCTCGTTCAATAGACCCAATTCCGTCTTTTCACCGGAAATCGGTGATTTCGACGATAGATAGCCAAACAGAAGACTCACTTCTTTAACGGTTCGCCACGAACATAGTAACACCATCTGTGGCGTAACAATCGTCGTGTCGTTTTCCGGTATAACCGAGGACAAAGCGTCGGACTCGATGTCCATCGGTAAATGACCCTCGGGCGACGAATTATTGACAATTTGCGATACCGCGTTACTGAGACGAAATGAAATTTCGATTATCTCTCCTATAACTCGTTCCCACGCCTTGTGATTTTGTTTCGTGGCTTTCCTATAAACAATAAAGAAATTTTCTTTATCCCGCGAATAATTCTTACATCGATCTACTATTGTATATTTTTCTTTACCCGAGATCGCAGATACCGAGTAAACTTCTAATACAAAACAAATATCCATAGAGGGAATGTTTTCCCGAAGCAGCCACGATATTTTCTTCCGCCAATTTCAATGGATTCTGCAGAATAATTTTTGTTTTATTATCGGCTTGAAAATTCATTTTATGTCGATTGTTTTTTTGCTCTTCGAACCTTTAAACGTTCGATCACGATTACGATCAACGTTAGTGTTGCGTCCTCGGCGGTTTTTAACGGTAAATTTTCTATATTTGTGTAATTCTTGAGTACGTCTTTTATAACGGGCGAGAGTAGGCAAATTTTGAGCATGTACGCAGCTGTTTTGCTATCTATGGGTCTTATGCAATTTGCCAGATTGAGCGCCACGTCGATAATTTCTCGTACTCGATCAATGTCGTTCAGTCCGAACAAACTTGGTTCTACGCTTTTCGCGATTTTGTATATTATCGCTTTGTTAGTCTCGTAAGTATCGAGCAACAGGCATTCGAACAATTTATCCGCCTGGTCCGAGGTCCACGGCAAATCGTCGAAATCGTTTTCTAAAAATTCTTGCGCGAGCTGCAACATTTGCAAGCTCGATCTCTTGCGACTGTTGGTCGAACCTGGACGCAAGCCGTGTATGCAAATTTCTCGAAACGATCGAACGAATTGGCGATAAACTTTTATCAGACGCGAAGATTCTTGAGCCAACTGAACCGTTTCTTCTTTCAATTTTTCGTACAATTCGTAACAAGTATCTACTTGATTCTCGCAACTTTTGATCTTTTCCTCTCTGGCGACTTGCCGCTTCAAGACCGCCAGACTTTCTTTAATGCGCTTCAGCGCCTTTGGCGAGAAAAATCGTGAATTAGAAATTCTTTTTATCTCGAACTTTATGGAGTTGTGTGATTATTAGGATAATTACCTTTTTAATTAGTGGCACGTATTCCATTCTCTCGCCGAGATTGTATCGCAGAAACATAGTTATAATGTCCAATTCGATTTTAGTAAAACATTGCGTACTTTTCTTCGAGTCTACCAAAACAGCAAGAGCCGCTAATCTTATCTACGCCATTAAATATTGAAAAAAAAACAGAAATTATTATTTTTAATCCCAGATTGTTATAAAAATTCGACGCTATGACACATTGACGATCGTCACGCACCTCGTCGTCGTAATGTTTTAAACATTTTTCCAACACTTTGTAATCCAATACGTTTCTCCACAGTGTCACTTGATTAGCGAGACTCTCCTCGTCGTCCAATTCACCCGCGTTCTTTCGCGTTCTCAGATCTTTCAACAATTGCAACAAATCCTCGTCCATTTTAATGAACGAATCGATTTTCGACGAGCTATCAACGGACATGTGTTTCTGACTTTCCCGGAGCTTCTGCTAGCTCGTCCCCCGCTCTCGTGCCGCAAAAAAATCGCACTGGTGCTGCCATCTAGCGGGGAATCGCTTTACTACTCCCTGCAGGAATCTACCTTGACGACGCGTCAGCTGTTAGGACTATTCTAAATCCGGCCATACTTTTATTCGTCGAAGTAAAAGCACGATTTTTTATCGAGTCACACTATGCTTCGTAAAACATTATCGATATAATGTAATTCTCGTCGAAACAAAACCCCTCCGTTCTCGAACATTATTTTCTATTCTCATATCGCAGCGTAAAAATCGATTCGACCATTCGTAGAATAATATCGCTTACGTCCGCCTGTATTACTTTAAATCGTAGCAATAAATTCAATAAACGCGATTACGCTCAAACACATTTATTGTCAAGAGAAAGAAAAAATGTTTTGTCGTAAATTTACATTCGTCGTGAGAAGTTCTTCGTAAATTCTGTTTTTTTTCTGCCTTCTGACATTTTCACCTTTATTTATAAATTTACGATAATGCTTGAAAATACCACAGAAAAAAATATCGCTCTGTTTCTTTTTTTCACCAAGACGTATCCGGCTATGTCGTAACTTTGGGAAAATTGCGTTCAATTGCGTATAAAATCCGACAAAAAATTTCGCAACTATCGACTTTCACAAAATTTTATAAAATTTAACAAAGCCCTGGAATTTTTTAAATCGACCAAAAAAAAAAGACAAAGATAAATTTCGTCGGATCCCAAAAATGTTAAAAGCATCGATTAACATTTAACTGTTATCTCATTTTTTTTTAAATCGAACAAAAAAAATTATCGTCGCGTCTTGTTTTGTCCAAGACTCAAAAAAAAAGCCTAAATCCGGTTGACAAATTTAAAAAATAAATTTACACGAACGATACTCGAGGGAAAATTTTCATATCGTCGAATCGAGCAAGAAAAATGAAAATCTATCGAAAATTAAAAAAAAAATCATTGTATTCGGAGAAAATGGTCCAGACTTTGCTCACGGCCGTAGCGGCGAAAGTGGGCGTCGAAGAACCAGTTCGAAAATTTGATTAAGGTCACACAATGGAAATTGCCAAACGTTCCTCGCACGAGAGTCGACGTCTACGAAAAATTTCGAGCGTGCGCGATCGACATTGAACGAAAACCGGTCGTGCACCTTGATGATGCTCGACGATATTTATATTTTATCGTCAAATTTCAAATATCTTTCACCTCGTTCCTCGTTCCACGCGTCTCGACAAATTTAGGAAGCGGCCATTTTGTTTTTAGCAGTAGTAGTCTTTATTTCCATGTTTGCCCTTGCGGATTTGTTTACATTACTTCTTACGATCTAACCTTACTTTCTATTACTTTCCATTCTCAGTCTCCTTTCTTCCTTCTGTTTTTATTCCCTTAGTTTCTATAACCACATCTCTATTTACTGTCTTTTCTCCTTTTTACATTTTCACGTGTTTACAACGTCCTTCGCTATGTCCTTTCTTCTGGCTATGTTTTCAAATTGTCTAACTACCTAACATATTTCTTCTATTATTTCTTTCCCCTCTAATTCTTTCCTCCAGGCCCTTTCTGGTTTCTAGTTTTGCCGTTCTTTCCACTCGTCGTAATTTCCGAGGGATTGCTGATCCATCAGCTTTCTGGCTTCCTCGCATTCCCATATGTGCGCCAGCGTTTCTTCTTCCTTCCCACACACTCCATTTTTGTTGTTGTATTTTTCTTTCTCTTTTTTGGGTCGAAACTCAATTCGGTTAAAAATTCGCGCTTGCTGCTTTTTTTTCTCTCGGCAGAAAGCGATCAGCCAGCGAAAGCGATTGCGTAAAAATGTATATATATATATATAGGTGTGTGTGTGTGTGTGTTTACATAGGAGTAGAAAAGCCCCAAGCCTCTCCGATCGGTATTGGAAAGGTCGTGTCGGTCAGACCGACCACCCGAGGATCGTGAAGTTTCGTAGGTCTTCCTCGCTTCATCTACAATTCTAATCTACCGAGATCATCCTATCTCGACACAAATTGAAAAAAACATTTGAAATTCGAAGAACCCTCCTGGGCCGGATTTATATTTAAATTTGTCGACTTTGATCGATCGACGAAGAAAGACAATTATCGAATCAATCAAGAATCTCATAATTTTTATGCTCTTTTGTTTTTACAGTTTTTATCGATAAACGAAATGAAAATCGATCATCGAGATCGACAAGAAGAATTCTGATAATTTTTATTTTTCATTGTTAGGAAATTAAATGCAGTTTATCTTCCTAACGAGCCTAAGTTTACCTTTCTAACGAGCCTAAGGCGAGAGGCACGAGCCGTAGGAATTTAGTGACGTCTTCGTTCGGGAGTCGGAAAGTCCTTCGTTCTTTAGACGCCATTAAAAAAAAGAAAAACATAATATCTACCGACGAATCATCGACTCGATAATCTCGCAACCTTTCCATTCATCGTGAGTTCAGCGTCATTGTTGTCGTGCCTGGATCGCTCGGTGATAAGAAAAATAAGAGATAAAATGCAAAAAAAAACAAGATGTCTCCAACGACGCCATTTCTCTTTACTACTTCCTCGTTCTCGGTCTAATCGCGAATATCAGAAAAAAACGTCGGAGTCGAGTTCGTCGGGTTATCGATACTTTGGTATATTTTTATTCATATACAAAGAAAAATAAATAAACAAGCTCACGAATCTTGTATCACGTCGAAGGTGAGAGAAGAAAGAACGCGCATGCGCGTTAAATATTTCGTGGGACGAACTCTGAGACTGCACGAAAAACAAGAAAGTCGCGATAGCGCCTTACGAAAAGTGTCGTAGATACGACTCGTACACATTCTATATCCATTTTGACGCCGTATACGTACGTACATAGGACGCTACGGAGTTAGGTATGAAATGTCATATATATATATATATATATATATATAGGGTAAGGACACGGTCGATGGAAGCCGAGTCTCGAATCGTTGCAAGCTGAAAGTGTGTGTTATTCTTTCTACGTCCGTCTCACTCTCACTCTCACTCTCTGTTTATTCCTATTTTAAAAACTGTCTTAACGACTTTTCACTCATCGACGATTTCACGGACTGGCAGACTCGAACAAAAGTTCCTCTTTCTCCGTGTTTCCTAGATTCGTTCGGTTATTGTTTTTATTTTTTTTCTCTCTTTTTTTTCATTGGTTACGATCTCTGTTCGTTGTAACTGTACTGGAGAGTGATATATTTTTCTTATTTTTTTTAAATCGTTTGGTTTCTTTTGTTCTTTTCTTAAGAGAATGAAGAATATTTTTTTCCATGGGGCAAGATACTTCACGATGTAAAAGTAACGCGATAAGAAAGTCTTACGGTCGAAGATTATACATATCGTATTTTTATCCTCGTGTGGATTCGCGATCGTGAGAGAGTGGGGGGGGGGGGGGCAAGACACACGTGTTAGGGTTGCGTTTAGCGTGCGAGGAGCGAGCCCAGTGGCGTGCGGGACGCTCCGTGTCGTCGTCGAACACGATAAAAATAATCTTAAATATCGCACTCTATTTGTCCGATCTTTTGTTTTTTTGTTCGATTTTTAACGTCCGAAAAGAAAAACGAGGAACACAGGTTATTCCTGCGAGTTTTCGTTTCACTCCGCACCGTCCTACGAGACCGTTCTACGTGTGGTCGAAACGATACACGATGTAGAAATTTGGACTCGGCGTATTTCGCGATGGTGGTGGCGTCGTGTACGCGATGATTGGCAGCGAGTCGTGGTCATAGCACGGGGGCTCTTTCGCGGCTCTGGGCAAGCTCACGCGGAGGCCTCGGCGCCACAACGGTCGCGAGCTCTCGGGTAGTTCAGTTTTGTCGTCACTCGAGAACGGACGGGTAAGGAGGACTCGCGATTCAAATTTTATATGACATATATGTAATATATATATCGATATTATTCTCTACACAAATATATATACGTAAATCCATGAATAATCAATATTTTCATCACCGTTTATTACCGTGTTAGAGTTAAAAACGAAGCTTTAATTTAATACATCGCGACGAGATTATTAATTCAAACATTACTGATTAACGCGTCTTGCAGAGAAATAATTTCTCGACCGTGTTCTCGTTACGCTTCGTTTTGTTTTTGCGACGCCGTCATCGCCGCCGACGCTGCTCGCAGCGCCCTTACTCCAAAACGTTAAACGCCATAACTAACATGATATTATCGTCGCGAATCTAAAGCAAAGAAACAGAATAAAGAATCGTGCTCGAGGCCCATTTCGCGCGCTCAACGAGTAGCGAGTATGGTAGTCCTTTCGCTTTCTTTCGCGCGCGAGTGCCTATATGTGTTTCGTCGTTTTCCCGCGCGGGCCCGACACGATCGTGAAAAAAGGAACGTCGAAGCACACGGTACGCGCGTATGCGAAATCTCACTGGTACGCCGTGAACTTTGCGAACGTCGTATGAGTGTGTTTATGGTCTTTCGCGAAGGCGCGCACCACGCGTGCTTGCCAGCTGCCCTTCAGGATCGTTGAATCAGTCTCGTTTTAACGAGTCGGTCATTGACTAACGCACATGTACGACTGCCCCGCCCCCCCCCCCCCTCCTTCACTTGTCTCGAGACAACCGCGTAAATATCCTCGGTCAATTTTTATCTCTCGTTCTGCAGTAAACGTCGCGACGAGACAAACACATCGTCTTTTATCACCATTTCAATTTCGGTTGCGTTTCAAACTGTTCGTTAATATCGACGTTTTCTCAAAACCGTCGTGGTAATTTTTATAAATTTTGTAGAATTAATTCTCATTTTTAATCACTCGAGCCTGTCATTTTGGTCAACCGGTTAAAAAAGACAGTTGAGTCAACGTAAAAGTTCAACGGTTGAATTTGGACAGTTTCTCAACTGTTTATCTTCGAAAGTCAATTATCCTGCGTTTTCTGTGGATGGTCTGGGGTTCAATAACCGTTGAATCAACCATTAGGATTCTTTTTTACGGTTGACTTTATAGTTGTAAAGCTGTCCAAATTTAACCGTTGATATTTTCGGTTGATTTTGCAGTTGCCAAAATTCCTAGGTTCGTCATATTTTTCACATCTTCTACAATCTTTCTTCGAGAAAAACTTCATTTATCAAATTATCAATTTTTAATTCTAATCGTCCCTATTCTTTAAAGCGAGCTCGTGATTTTTTCCCTCGCGAATTTTTTAACCGCCCGAATCGTCAAGTTTTGTTGTTAGTCGTTTTATTGCCAGATATTTGACATCGTTCATTGCGTATTTGGTCGGTGATCCGCACAGTTTACAAACGATAATATTAACGCGAGAGTCGTACGTAAACTCTTGGAATTCGTTTCGCAACCCACGCAACGTTCCCCTATAAACACACACACACACACACACACACGTATATATTTTTATACGTGTATACGTCCTTTCATACACAAACATATAGTGACACACACGTATCTCCTGCGCGTACAGAGTTCGTCGAGGAATTTATAACACGCGATGTACTCGCAAAATTGCGCAATATATTATCGGGATTCGACTCCCCTGGTTATGTCCCTCTCTCGCGTACGACAGTTGCAATTACAAGCTCGCGAATCAGAGTGGCGTGCGTGTCTTCGTGTCGAGCGAGTGTCGCGCTCGCATAAACGCGAGGAGCGCGACCCCGCGGCCCGCCATCGCATTACTCGCACGCCTCGTGTAATTATACACCAATCGCACGTTTACCTCAATGTGCACTTTTCATTACCGACGACTGATACTTCCCCGATGGAGGAAGAAAAAACATTATCCTTTTTTTTTTTTGGCGCTTCTCATTGGATAATATAAACTCGATCGATTTATCTCGCGACAATCATCGAACGTTCGTTTTTCCTTTGTTTTTCCGAATGTAGAGGTCACCGCTCGCAGTCATGGTCAACGCATACGAGGGTGCGCTAATTCTAGTGGACGTTCTTTTACTAATCGTCAGGATAATTTTCTGGACGCTCGAGGGAATTTATCGTACGATCGTACCGCCCGAGGAGAAGAATGTCGCCGGTGAAATTGTCCTGGTACGATAATTTTCGTCTTTTTCCTTCTCGAACATAAACCCTGTAACGAATTTAACGTTATACCAAGAAAATCTCGTGCACGAAGCGATGAAATTGCACACTACGCCGATGAATATCGATAACGTCGAGGAATTTTTCAAGAAATTTAATTTCGTTACACAATACCAGAAGAATCTCGAGTTTCCGGATAGAAATCGAAACTACGAGTGATAAATACCGAGGGATTCTCATATCCGTGACTCGACTCTATTTTTCTACCAGCAAACTTGACGATCTCTCTACGAAATCGAGATAGAGAGAGAGAGAGAGAGAGAGAGAGAGAGGAAAAGAAAAATAGACGATTATTTACGGCGTATTAAAGACCTTGATGAGTTCGATGATTTCACAAATTACAACATAACGAGACACAATTTGTAAATCGAACCTTGTAAAATAACGTTAGAGTACAAAGTTTGTTTTTCGTAATTTTATTTTCTTCAATTTAAATCTCTTCTTCAATGTCGTTCACAGGTGACCGGAGCGGGACATGGAATCGGCCGTGAGTTGGCACTAAAATACGCCAGTCTCGGTGCAACTGTGGTTTGCTGGGATCTAAATCCTCAAGGCAATCAGGAGACGCTTTCAGAGATTAAAAAACTCGGTGCAAACTCGGTACACGCGTACCAGTATGTTAATACTTAAAATTACTCGACTTTTTCAAATTGAATTCTAATCGCAACGTGTACGATTGAATCTCTCGTTAATCGAACGATAAATGTTCACTTTTTTTGTTACGTCCTCGTAGATGCGACGTCTCGAACAGAGATCAAGTTTTCAAGACGGCGGAGAAGGTGAAGGCCGAAGTTGGTAATGTAACGATTCTCGTAAATAACGCTGGAATTATGCCTTGTCACTCGTTCCTCGACACTACTCTCGATGAGATCTCGAAAATCTTCGATATTAACGTATTGGCGCACTTCTGGGTAAATTACATTTCCGGAAGATTCTTCGATGCGGAAAAAATTGCAAAAAATGGGATAAAAACTGAATTTTTTCGTTTTTTTCAGATGTTGAAAGCTTTTTTACCGAGTATGATAGAAAAAGATCATGGTCACGTGGTTGCACTGTCCTCTATAGCGGGCGTTCTCGGATTGGCGAATCTCGTGCCTTATTGCTCCTCGAAATTCGCGGTGCGAGGCGAGTATATTTTGTTTTTACAATTTTTCCTTACCGATCGCGCGCGTTCTTCGATGTACGCGGTATCGCATTTAAATTTTATTTATCGGGCCGATCCTGTGATATCGTGCTCAAGGATGGAGGAAAGACGGAGATAGTGGGGTCAAGCACAAAACTCACGCCAACTTAAATTTGGGTTTTTTGTCTCTTTATTAAACTGCGCGGACGTGGATCGCACGAAAGATAGAATTACGTCTCGTAAGAAGGCCAATCGATGACTAATTTTTCACACTCTCAACGCGCGAATTACCGAAATTTTGCGGGAGACGGAGATGAACGGGGAACCGCACACACACGCGGAGCGAGTGGCTTTACAGAGCATAGGACGTCCTCGGGCTAGGAGCGTTTGTTTTCCTTTGCTCAACGAAAGCACGAGACCGAAATGCGCGAAATAAGCACACCGAAAGTTTAACACGGCGTTTGAAATATTACGCGCGATATTAAATTAGATTCAGAATCATTTAGTCAATTCTGAACACTTACCAACAGTCGATCTCACGATTATATCGCCGCTGCTTACGAAAACAAGCATGTTTCAGATTTCTTACGAAGATAAGCACGTTTGATATCAGCGCGAAAACTGGCATGTTTCGACTTTTGACACGAAAACTAGCACGTTTCGATATTTGCCGCGAAAACTAGCGTGTTTCGGCTTTTGCCACGAAAACTAGCATATTTCGTACATGCCGGTTATCGCGGCAGAAGCCGAATCATGCTTTTCGCGGTTTTCGAAGGTTTTCGCGGTGAAATTAGAAACTTGTTAGTTTTCGTAAGAAATTTGAATCGAGCTACTTTTCGTAAGCAGCGTCGATATTTACTTTAGCCCATGAATTACATTTATCTTCTCGATTATTCGCACGTAAATTAGGTATGATGGAAGCACTGAACGAGGAACTCCGCGGTGCTCAAGTCGGACCGCCGAGTGACGTTAAATTCACAACCGTATTTCCATACATGGTCGACACGGGATTATGCAAAAAGCCAAGAATAAGGTTACGAAAGTTACAATTTTATCTTTACAATCCCTCTATAAACGATAAATAATAAAAAAACTCAATCGTTCATTCAGATTTCCGAGTCTGATGTCGCTCGTCACAGCGAAGGAAGCTGCGAGACAGATTGTTTCGGCGCAGAGACGAAATTACACCGAGATATCGATCCCGGGATATTGGCTACGCGTTAACACGACCCTCAGGTCAGTGCCAACACGAATTATCGATCGCGAACCTTATCAAACTCCTCTCTAATCCATTATTCTACCTTTCAGAAATTTTCCAGAAAAAGTTTGGGTACAAATCAAAGATTTCTTGGACGCCGGTGTCGAAACGGATCTCTAAACCGGAAATACGTACAAAATGACACGAATTTTCGTTTTGTTTGTTTTTTTTTCACGAGCCTCGTCATAAATGTACAAATAGAGATGTTACGGGGGCAAGGGAGGGTTTGGATGGGTATTTCCGAAAGCACCCTTATAGTTTATACATTTTTTTTAAACAATATTCTTGACTGAAACGATTTTATGGCGATTGTTGATTACGAAAAGAGAGAAAGAATATCGGATTAAGATATTAGATATGAATTAGCTTGTATTATATAAAAAATATATATATATATTACATATAATATACTTATTTACAGATCTCAATTTCATTTTTACTATTTTTGTTGTCGCGAGCGTTTTTTTTTGTTTTTTTTTGTTTTTACGCGATAACTCGCGGAAGGCTGCTACTCAAAAGATTCTCTGGGGCTCGTACGATTCCGTCGTATCCCCTCGAGCCGACCTTCGAACCGGCAACGCGACATGCGAATGTCACGGCACCTTGGAGAACTCTTCTGTCGATAAATTCCGTGTTACTGCACTCGAGACTCTCGATCTCGGGATTTTGCTTGACGTCGCGTTGCGCGATAGAATTTTCGTGAATCGAGACAGTTTCTTCGGTACAGGACGTATCCGCTGGTGGAATTTTCGTCAAGGAGGTTTGGGACATGAGAATCTCGTAACGGGAGAGTTTTACCATGTTTAAATAGTGAAGCGTCGCTGCGGTAAACGTGTCGCCAGCTCCGAGCGTATCGACGACTTCCGGTGGTGAAAAAGCCGGTGACTGAACGATCGTACCGTCGGGACTTAGTGCCATTGCTCCTCTGTCGCCCCAGGCACAAACGATCACGGCTCTGTTCATAAAAAAACGTCGTTTATCTTTAGTTTGTTTCGTTCGCTCAGAGAGAATTTTTTTCGGGAAAATAAAAAATCATGGAGCGAGAAAAACATGCAGAGAGTGGAATATGAAACGAGTTACTAAATTCTCGTATATTCGTCATTTATCAAGAGACAAATTAGGAAAAAGTCAATTTTATCGACGAATTTGGATCGTGCGAATTTTTTATTCGTGTTTTACCCAGATTTCACATCTCGTCCAATGTTTTTTAGAGCTTCGCTCATGTTACTGTAGCCTCTACTCTGCGCAAAGTCCTTGGATATGAAAGCAACGTCGGCGTAAGGTAAGAGATCCAGTAGTTCGTTGTTTTTCTTCTCCAACTCGACACTTATGGTTATTGGCATTCTCCCCAATTTCGAGGAACCATCTCCGTGCTTCTCGATATTATTTTTCAGATCGTTGTTGTAGCTCTCGACGTACTGCATCATCGATATCACAAAAGGGATATTTCTACCCTGATAGGTAGGAAATGATTTGTATCATTCTTCTTTCGTTTTATGAATTGTAACGTGAATTTGTTAAATTTCCCTATGAAAAAAAATTATGCTTTTTTTTTTTTTTTTTTTTTTTTCATGAGGATCTACCTCGAAGTGTATCCAGCTGTAATCTTCTAATTTGAGCTTTTCAACATCGTCCAGTTTCAATTCTGGCAAATTGGCGTTATAGTGCAAAATTGTTCTGGATCCATTTGCGACAGTCAGAATAACCGTGGACATTGGACACTCGACGTTGTCGTGCATTGGACAATGAGAAAAGTCGATGTTATGCTTTTTCATATCGTCCCTCAGAAAACCCCAATTGTGATGGCCGGTGCCAAGAGTACCGAAAAATTCCGTCAGAGTGCCGAGTTTCGAGAGAACTGTACAGTTGTTGCTCGCATTGCCTCCTCTCTGCCATCTGTACTCTAGACATCTGTGCAATAATAATAGTTTCGATCATTTTCTTTCATCCCCATTTACGATTGTTTAATTAACAAGATTTTTTTCAAAAGTTATTACCTTTAATGGTCTAATTGATGAAAAGTATTTTAGAATAGGAGTTTAAAGCAATTGCAATATTTACGAATGAATGTTCACGTGACTCTTTAATATTTTGAATCGTTCGTTAAAGCTTTGTCGAGGATGACAAAATAGAGGAAGTGAGTGTTGATAAATAGAGTATAGCTTGCGATCAGCTGTTGACTGACTGACGTTTTCCTGATAGTTTATTTCAAATGTCTTTTTTTCCAACATCCGGTAACCGTACGTTTTCGTATACTTACTGTATAGTTTTAATACCTCGCGAATAAAATGAAAAGTCAATCGGATTATTATTTTAGCTAAATAATTATTTGATTTAATTTTTATTCGTATAACCCACGCGTAATTTGTTATTCTTGCCAAGAAGACTGGTAATGTAATCTGAATTTTTCGAGATTACAAAAAAATATATTCGATGATAAACGTATCAGAAATAATGAGTGCCAAAGTACAAGGACTACCTTAATTATCACTTACCGACTTGTACGATTGAAATAAGTGATTAATGAATATTTTGTACGAACCTCTCGTCCGAATCCTCGATTGGATAATGCTTGCAAATGTGTACGATGTCGAGACAGGCCAGGCCAACGCAAAGGATTTTCGGCTCGTTCGTCCCGGCAGGAGGTGAGCCACCAACAATCTTCTCGTAAAAGCTCGAAATCATGATTGACGCTGATTCGCGTGTCTTACGTGCGTAGAGTACGCGAGTGAAAATAATCTATGCTCGATTCTAATCGCACAGTCCCGTAATGCAACCACGTCGTACGAGACGCTTGGAAAGACTGTTCGTCGATGTCTCTCGTAATAAGACGTATATCGCTTGACTCGTAGATAAGAAACGTGCTCACGATTTGACCGAATGATTTTCGTATAAACGTTTCACACGCAAGTCAGCGTAACTTTCGCTTTCCATTTCACTTCCTCTCTCCCACACTGACCGTCATGTTTCTCACTGAATGGAAAAAAGCCTGCGCATACATAACCGTTCGTCTATTCTCTGCTATCAACGGGACGCGCGTCTTATACCACCAATTCGCGAACTTGCCAAGATAAACTAATATGCGTCGGCGATAGTTTTTTTTATTACAATATCGGAGCCTTTACAAAAAAAAAAAAAAGCAAAAAAAGAATACATCGACAAAGTCATGCCATGAAAAGCATCGACGTAACGAAACCAGAGACGAAACCACACGAAACGACTGGAGAAACATCTGTCATAACATAACCTAAAAAAGGTCGCGTTCGGTAACAAGCTTTAGTCGAGGTTAGTGCGCGGGGACAAAATGATGGAAAATTTTTATGAGGATAAAAGCATTTCGCGATAAGGGCCGAAAATATGACAAACTTTTCCGATGAAATGGCTTTTCTGAAACTCCGATATCCCTGTAATCAGTCGAAGTGGGGCTTCCTCGTGTCGTGCCTCACGTTCTTTCCATCTCGCCTGGACGTTGAACCTACGAGTTCTGCAGTGCAACACGTTCGAAGATGCTGAGAGAATAATAATGTCGTGAACTTATCGACAGATGCACTTGGAATAAAATATTCATCGCGCATTCATAACGCCCATTAATTTATCGTAAGTTATCGAACGATTTTTCTATCGATTAGCAGTTTCGAGTTATGTAACCTCAATATTCGATGACACTGTCGGTAATCGAAATTTCAAAGAGATCCTCGACGTTACCGTACGTTCGTTCCGAGACACGTTTCATGCGTTATTCGCGTATCGTAAAGTACGAAATTTGATAAGAATTCGATTAGTCAGATGGCAACATTTATTATTCATCAGAAATCTCCGTCGGATCGCTTTTCGTATAATTTTGGAAAATAATGGATTGGAGCGAACGCAGCGTATTTCCAACCGTGCTCGCTACCAGAGATCCTCACGACATGGAACATCCCTCGCACAGAGTTTCTATAACTTCGCTATTAAAAATTACCTCCGACGATAGCAGAGAATTCATTTGCGGCTGGGGCGCAGCTGTAATAAACGTCACAGTCACTTATCCCATTAATAAGATTATATTCAGGCAGGTGAGTGAACTCCGACATCGTTCCGTCGCAATCTATTTTCACTTAAATAAAAATTTTCGTTAAAAAAAAAAAAAATTTCTTATTTCCGTTTTTCCAACGAAAACTGCGCTCGTTCGTTCATCGATAAAACTTTGATTACAGATCTTGGAAGGAGTACCGGCGAACGAGGCCGTTCGACAATTATCTCGAGAAGGAGCGAGACTTTTGTATCGTGGAATTTTGCCTCCTCTGTGCCAAAAAACATTGTCGCTCAGTATAATGTTCAGTGTCTACGAAGGTTGCAGAAGTAGATTCTCGCAATTAACTGGCAGGACCGTTTTAGCAAAAGTATTGGCCGCGAACGTAGCTGGAACCGCGGAAGCGTTACTGATGCCTCTCGAGAGAGTACAGACGATATTACAAGATTGGCGTTATCACGATAGATTCAAAAATACGACCCACGCTTTTAAATATTTATTAAGTAATTATGGAATAGCCGAATGTTATCGGGGTCTCGTACCAATAATTTATCGCAACGGTTTGTCCAATTTAACGTTTTTTACCCTTCGAGATTATTCGAAAATACTCATCGGTCCCGACGAGTCGGTATTCGCGAATTTCATAAGCGGCGCTGTAATCGGAGGTTTTACGAGTACAGTATTTTATCCCATGAACATCATAAAAATACACATGCAATCGAAAATCGGTGGTGATTTCGAAAAATTTAGAATCGTGTTGCGAGATATCTGGATCGCGAGGGATCGTAATATAACGAATTTTTACAAGGGTGTACACATGAATTATATGCGATCGTTCATAAGTTGGGGTGTTATTAACGCGTCGTACGATTTCTTGAAGAATTTCTTTTTTTAAGAAAAAAAAACTATGTAGTAAAAACACGCGCAATTGTAAACGTTCGATTTCCTATCGAAATAAGCCATGAGAACTTTTTCATGAAAATATATCATGACACATTCTAGAACAACGATTTAATCTTAGGTAGCTTACGATTGTATCGATCGATCGTTCGTTTCACTGACTGCCAGTGTTTCACCAAAGAGCAAAATTTGATCGTATATTTTTTTTGTTTTGTTTTTTTCGTCCAGATTCAAGAATTCTTATGTAAATACGGAAAATATATTATGTTTAGTAGGAAAAAAAAAAAATAATTGTGCATGCTGCGGACGCTTCTTTTAAATTATATTTTTGTAAATGTAATTAATGTCAAAGGTGGCAGCCAAGTGTACATAATGATAATCGTAGGAATTTAATTCTATTGTAATTGAAGCAACGTATAATGCGATATGGGGTTGTAACTGGTGTATAATGAAATTTAATTGCTAATTGCTCGTTTCCCTTCAATCATTCCTATATTCCCGTTGACTATTATACAAAATGCGAATACGCTTTGAACGTGTTTGAATTCGTTCGGCAGAGTCGGAAACGGCTAGTTCGACGGTATGGTTTTCTCTCATCCCTCACTGCGGTATTAATTAGCATATGAGTGCATTTCTATAAGCGGCTCACGACCGAATTAACGCTCTGCCCTCGGTTGCAACGGCTCTTTCATAGAGCGCCCTAGCAAGCGAGCACCGAATTGCACAGTTCGTGGGAGAGAAAGAGTAAGGGAGAAGTTGGAACAAAAAGTGTCGGGATGGGATCCGTGGGATCCATGCGACGAGCCTGCGCGCTCGTAGCGGTCGTTGCGTGAAACGATGCTGCGCTGCTGCTCGAGGTAGCAGGCTCGACGGCTCGAGGCGCTCTCGCGCGGCGGCGGTGGGGATTTCTCTTCAGTGTGTCGAGGAGAGTGAAGGCGTACGGGTGTGAGATACGAGTGCCTGTGGTTCGGCGCATCGCCACGGGGTTTTGTCGTGCGGAGGGGACATGTCGTTTTGACAGAGCGCGAGGGGGAGGGGGAGCGCGAGAGAAAGAGGGAGAGTGAGTTGAAAGCAGCGGGGGAGTAAGAAAAGAGGCTCGAAAGCAGGGTCGTACTGGTCGTAGTAGTCTCGGTTCGTATGACAGCGCCGAAGGAGGAGAAAGATGTGAGAGAGAGAGAGAGTCGTTTCGAACTTCGCGAATAATCGAGTACTCGAACGAGATAATAATAAAGAAACGCGCTAAAACACCGAGAAACATCACACGGAACATGTTACAATCAGCGATTCGCGATGTATCAACGACTCGTGTCCTCGTCGTGCACGATCACGTCGCACTAGCAACAACGGCGACGTGCTATTTCTGGCCGATCTTGAGTGCACGAGGTTTTCGTGAAGTCGAATAGAAATCAAATAATGAGAATAAACGCGACGAAAATGAGCACTCCGATCGAGGAGAAGATTGATCAGAAGCTGAAGGTATCGGTAATTATTGTCATCACGTTATTTCATCAATATCGTTCTCCCATGCAGCACGAGCATTATTTTTTTTTCCTTCCTTATATCGCGATTATCGAGATCAATAAGTCGAGTGTGTGCGTGCTTGTTAGAGAGTGTCTCGAAAGCCTCTCGGCCTTCTCTTGGAGGTATAAATTATGCAGGTGATTGCACTCGATGCGTATTTACAACATGATCACACTCGTCATAATAATCCAATTTTAAATTGTGCTTAGAATCGTCTTTGTAGTAGCCTGTCTTTTTTTTTGTGCAAGTACTTTCACTTGGTTACCGCTAGGGGTTCTAAATGTACTCTGCAAGGACAAACAATAAGTGTACCTAGACCTAACCTTAATTCCCTTGCCGAATTTCGAATTTTCTTCCTTTAAAATTATGGCATCCCCCTATCAGCGCGTTCGCCCCCCTCGATCATCGATTTATCAGACGATTTTTTTTCGCGGTGATTTGACGTGTCGCGGGCGGGGGGGGAGGTAAATTCTTACGTATTTCGTGCATCGATCGCGCAGATTGCGACAATTTGATTGTAAGAGAAATTTCAAAGGAACGAGGAAAGAATGGGATTACAGTTTTTCTTACCGATCGTCGGTTGAGTTCGCATTGCTTCGCAAGCTTGGTGGGGATGGACGCGGGAGGGCGCGGGAGGCGGAATTATATCGCGGTACCTCAGCATGGAAACGAGATTGCCACTTGGTGCAGGAGAGAAATTTTCTTTCCCATATTCACTCAATCGATAATATCATCTTTATAGTTTGTATATTTTCGATCGAATATCAAACACTCGTTGCATAAAAAAATGAAAACTATTTTCTCCATTAGATTGCATTAACGATATCCCATTTTTATTTCAAAATTTGTTATCAACCATCGATCTTTGGTTAGACAAACAACGTTTTTTATAGCTCGATTCGATCAAAGAATATTTCATCAAACAAAGAGAATCATAAATTTTTTACTCGCGTCGTAAATTCATTCTTATTGGGCCCAGCGATCAGTGGCGCCCCTCGCGGCAAACGAGGCAAAGTCGTGGCACGAAAAAAAGTTCTTTAAATATCGGCATGTTTGCGAGTTTGTCATTTTGTTTCTTCTTATTGAAATACGACGAGGGAAAAATGATTTTTCATTCAGGTGAGAACGGGCATGGTGACGGTGAGCGATGGCAAAAGCAAGCCTGTGCCCATGCGTCTCAACCTTTCCATGGAAGTGTTGAAACTTCAACGCGAGGATTTGGAGGTACAGTAGATCCCTCTGCACATTCTTCGCTCAACTAAAAAAAAAAAAAAAAAAAAAAAAAAAAAAAAAAAAAAAAAATCGTAAACTCTACGTTTTCTCTAGCAGGCTGCCAATCACAACAAACCCCCGTTGGACGCGAAGGAACGTATGGTGCAGATAACCCGGCAAAAGATCGGCGGACTCGGACTGAGTATAAAAGGTGGCGCGGAACACAAACTCCCGGTGCTCATATCAAGAATTTACAAAGGTCAAGCGGCCGATCAGTGCGGACAACTTTTTGTCGGCGATGCAATAATTAAGGGTAAGCTTGAAACTTCTTCCATCGCCTCATTTTGTCCTCATTTTTTCCCCCTCTATCCACTATTTATATGATCGATTCGAGGCTTTTTCGCTATATCGGGGATGGAACCTGAAATCCCTAAAGCTATTGATCCGACAATATTGAATCACCGACTCTCGCACCGTGACAGTTTTTCCAATACTTTTCCACGCGATACGTTCCATTGTTCGCCTTTACAATGATATTTCCTATTCCCGTTGATTGAAAATAGCTGCGCAATGAATTTACATTTCGTGCTGATTTTTTAAAATTTTTATTTTTCTTATAATTCTATACATAGACGTAAAGATCTTTCAATGAAAATTTCTTCGTTCGATACAGTTAACGGTGAATACATAACCGCGTGTAATCACGACGATGCCGTAAATATCTTGAGAAACGCCGGTGACCTGGTAGTTTTGACGGTCAAGCATTATCGCGCGGCAAAGCCGTTTCTACAAAAAAACGGTAATTACTTTAACAAGAGTTTATCTTGACCGACGTATCCGCGACATCTGTTCCGACAATATCAATAATGTCTCGTGGACGTAACAGAGAAAGAGGAAAAGTTGGACAACTGCGCGAACGGCGAGGCCGAGGAGGCATGGGTATCGCCCAACAGACGTTCGGGCGGAAGTCCAAAATCCGGTCACAGCAGGCACGGTTCGAACGCCTCGTCGTCATCGGCCAATATGAAAAAATGGATAGACGTTATTACGGGTAAGTTTCGACAACGAACAAAAGACATTTAATACGTTTGCTAATGAATTTTTAAAAAATTTTCTCTCTCGATTCATCGAGTTTTATCGGAGAATTAATAATAAATTTCGAAACTGTCGTTTAACGCCTGTAAGACTTAATAGGACTTAATTTGGTGCAATAATTATCACATATATCTTATACGAGAATCGTCTTGAAATATTTCAGTACCTCTAATGATGGCTTACGTAACGAGATACATCTTTGGAACGGACAAATTACGACGCAACGCGTTCGAAGTACGAGGATTAAACGGAGGAAGAACCGGAGTAATACACTGCGACGACAGTGCGATATTGAGCCAATGGCTAAAATACATAACGGACAATATAACGGGCCTGACGCATCTTCAGATGAAGCTGTACAATAGAAATTTCGGGGTTGGCGAGAGAATAGAGTACATGGGCTGGGTGAACGAGGCGGTTAGCAATAGCAATCAACCATGGCAGAGTTACAGACCGCGTTTTCTAGCACTCAAAGGTCCCGATTTATTGTTATTCGAGACACCACCGTGTAATATCGGCGATTGGTCCCGATGCGCGCTCACCTTCAAAGTCTATCAGACGATGTTTCGAGTGATGAGAGAATCGGAGAACGTGGACGAGAGACAGCACTGTTTCTTGGCTCAGAGTCCTGGGAAACCACCGCGTTATCTGAGCGTCGAGACGAGACAGGAACTTTTGCGCGTAGAAGCTGCGTGGCACACGGCAGTTTGTTCGGCCGTAACGCATCTCAAGAGTAAAACATTTACGGTTACGTTTAACGCGCGAAGTGCCGGTCTTACTCTCGAATGGACTCAGGGATTCTCTCTGTCATACGAGAACATGAGCGAGGTCGTGTGGCGTTACAAATTCTCGCAATTGAGAGGCTCGAGCGACGACGGCAAGAGCCGATTGAAATTACACTTTCAAGAGCTCGATAGTATCGCGATCGAGACGAAGGAATTGGAATGTTCACAGTTGCAGAATTTGTTGTTTTGTATGCACGCTTTTCTCACTGCGAAGGTGGCCGCGGTCGATCCAACGTTTCTTACGTCGACGACACCTTGAGTACGTCGCCCGACCACAAATACTGCGATGTAATAGCGAAAACACGGACACGCGCTCGATCGGGACGAGCGACGATACGAGCGACGATACGAGCGACGATACGAGCGCCAAATTCTAATGACGACGCTCATTATTATTATTATTTGATTATTATTATTCATTTATTATTTTTATCTTTATTTTTCCGTACTTTTTGCGGTTTTTATTCGGCGCGAGGATGGCTCCGACAAAAATGGAGAGCGTCCTTGGCGCGTGCGAGTCGATTGGCGAGAGGAGAGCGTCAACTAGTCAATGATTCCAAAAAGATAAAAGAGGAAAAAACATACGACAAGAGGAAGAGACGAAGACGTGAAACGATAACGAGGAAGAAAAAATTCATAACTGCTGATCGCTTTTACATAGGCGCGTTTCGCGATTATTTTATTTCTCCCACGATCGCGAGTCTGAAAATCGGCTTTCAGGTCGATGTTACGTTGCTCGGTGCGCAAATATCTTTTGCACAATTCGCGAGAATGTTATTTTAAGGAGGTGAACGGTAAAAAACAATCTTCTATTTCTTTTTTATATCGCGTTTGTATGTCACATAAAAGAGAAAAAAAGAAACAATATATTCGAAGCTTCGAAAGCAAACCTCGAGAGCTCGAGCGACCAAGTTGCGGAACTCTCGAAAATTCTTCTCTCGTGAGTTTCTTATGATTACGAAAAAAAAAAACAAAAAAAAACAGAAATGAAACGAAATGGGTAAAAAAAACGACGAGAAGAGAAATCATGCACGCTTATCGTCGAGAAGTTCTCTAACTCGTTTTAATCGTTCGGTACAACTTCAGCTACGAAATAAGTTAAATCCAGTATTAATCTTTCAATAAGATAAACGAACATCGCAAGTTAGAGTCCTCGATTTAGCAATGAGAGAATGAAGCGGAATTAAAAGAAAACGAAAAGAAAGAACGAAAAAAAAGAAAGAAACGTAACGTTGCGGTAGATCGACCATGGTGGCCACCTATAAGTAACGCGAACAAGTTGGAAAAGCCGCGAGATTTATTCTACCTTTTAAAACACATTTTTCTTTCCACCACAGCGTTTATTAACGTTCGGTCAACTAACGAATCTTCTATTCTATCTTTATCGACAACGTCGCGAGAATCAATTTTACGTTCGTACTATTTTTTTTTAATTCTATTTTTTTCATACAAACACACAGACACAGACAGAGAAACACAAACAAGAAAGAAGATTCGACGCTAATTTTTACACGTCCATCTTCGGTCCTTGAAACATTCGGAACGATATTCCAGAGACGTAGAGAGAAAGAAAACGAATGCTGAGACGAGGAAGATTTATTCCATTTGTTGGGACAACAAAAGGAATAAATGAGTGAGTAAGAAAATGAAAATGATGCAAAAAGTAAAAGAAGCAAGAAAGATTCTCCCTGTTATAAAGTATCTCGATCACATTCGGTAAACGATCGTCGAACTAGACTTCTTGACCTAGCGGCCTTTCTCGAATCATAGAATTCGTTATTATACGATTATAGCGCAAATGGCAATACCATGTACTGTCTCGTATTGATCGTGGCGATTCGCGAATCGATATATACGTATATATACACAGACACATACACAGACACACATTGTATATTTATATGTGCATGCGCATATAGAATATATGTATACGTATGTATCTTTTAGTTATCACGTAGAAAGTGCCTATACCTCGTTGTACGCGGTCGAGACGATGATAAATATTCAGTTTTAACGATTATTCTCAACGCTCTTTGAACTAATTTGAAGAAGAAGAAAAAAAACGTAACACGACACACTTGGTCTAGTCTCTAATGAATTAATTCTAAGGGTGTTACCATGGTCCGAGAAAAAATACGAAGAGTTTTCTTTTCCTTTTTTTTTTTTACTTTTTCTCGTGCGACGTTACCGCCAATTAGATGAGAGAGAGAGAGAGAGAGAGCTCATCGTTTCGTACCACGAACGATTATTCCGACAAGATGATTATTCTAAAATAATAGTTATAGTTTATAATTGTACGAAAAGAAAAGAAAAAAACAAACAAGCCACGATTCGTCGCGAAAGTTTGTGTTTTTTTGTTGTTTTTTTTTTTCATCGAAATAATGGAATTTCGATAATTTGTCAAATCGAACGGTGCCCCAAAACGAATCTTTCGTCTCACGATTCGTTTTTCATTATCGTGAGATCGATGACGTTATTTTTGGTTCGTTTTTTCTTTTCTTTTTTCGAATTACGAAACGCTGAATTTCGTCGGGGGCTTCGCCTAGCTTAATTTAAATATAGATATACGTACGATAATGTAATGGCAAGGAGAAAATGATTATGTGTGCTTGGAAAAAAAGAGGAGTGCTGGCCGCGAAAATATACGACGAATATTAGCGACACCGTGCGATTTCGATTTTAATCACAGCGAAAGAAAAATACGATAAATAACGACGCGATGTATGAAAATTTAAGCGAATAATAAGTCGAGACGCGTTCGTTGTGATTAATTTACGAAATCGCGATAAACGACTGCACAATTAATATTGTATAGATAGATTAGTGAAATTGAGAAATGCGGAATGAAGCTGATGAAAAAAGTGAATAATAATCGGAGTGGCAACTACAGTTCAATTAAACGTCCGAGAACGAATAATACGAATCTCGACGAGAGATAGAGAGAACGGGAAAAAAGAGAGACAGAGAGAGAGAGAGAGAGAGAGAGAAAGTAAACAAAAAAAATATGAGCAAAGAGAATAGAGGACACATATCCACGAGGGCATAATTTAAAAATTATTCTTAATTTCGTTTTCCGTTCCGATAGAAAGGAGTAAGAAGTTAAAAAAAAGAAACAATTTCTTTCGTGAGAGTAAGTTTCGTAACGGGGTACACTGCAATTTGTATAGACATCGTCATCGAATCGCTCGAGCCATCGTTTTTTGATAATAAGAAAAAGAAGAAAAAAGACAAAAAAAAGACAAAAAGAAAAAACGTTACCCCTCTACAGGGGTAATTTTTTTTGGGGGGGACCTTCGAGTCTTTGGATCTCGCGAACAATCAATCTCCATTTCGAATCGATATCGATCGCCTAGAATCTCAAAGTTCGTACCTAAGAGCCATTTGAAGCATTAAATTAAATTAAATTTAAAAAAAAAAACAAAGAAATTGAAAAAAGAAACTCCTACGACGTACTCTCGGAAGAAAATAAGAAGAAGAAGAAGAAGAAGAATAGAATTTCCGCGTTCGCAAACGTCGATATTTTTCGCGAACGCGCGATAATTCATACGAACAAGTTTTTCGCTCGTTCGTTTTACTTTTCACGTTCATTCCGTACTCGAAAGAAAGAACAACAAACAAACTAAAAAAAAAAGCAAGAAAGAGAAAGATACACGAGTATAGCTGTAAATAATTTTTATTGCCTGCGAGACAACTTGCTGAAAAAAAACACATTAAGCTTACGTTTATATATATATAAATATAAATATATATATATTCTACTCCACGAAGCTTTATGTAAGTATTCCGAAGGCCGTGAGTGAGATGGAAATACGCGTACGATAAGCGTGAACGAGTGAGATAACGAAAGAAAGAAAGAGAGAAAGAAAGAAAGAAAGAAAGAAAATTAAAAAAAATATAGAACTGCCGGTGCCCATAGCTTGTGCTAAGTGAAACGAAGGAATATTTGACACTGAACAAAAATTTACACTGACACACACACACACATAAAAAAAATACACACGCGCGAAACACACGATCTTATATTTCGAAATATAGTTTATCTGTTATAATGTCTATCCCCTCATTGACAATATGTTTCAAAAAATATATTATATCATTGTTAGAAGTTACAGATCCAAGTCTCATTTGATCCGAACGAGTGACGTGGTGTGAAAAAAAAGAAGAAAAAAGAAAAACAGAAAAAAAACAATTTTCTCGAATCGTTTGATCGATCGTTCGATATTTATCGATGTCGAAGGAACTTGTGAATCTTACGAAAATCTCGTTAACTCGTGATACGATCGATGTCGGGAATTAATTTGAAAAAAAAGAAAGAAAAATAGAAAAAAGTAAAAAAACTAGGAAAAAAAAATTCCTATCGTAAATACGATGTAGATTTTTTTTTTCTTCGACGCGTCACCCGTTACGTAGTTTATACGAACCGATGGCGAACTACCCCCCAACCCACCCCATAAACTTGCGTCCGGAGCGCGGTGAAAACGTTTTATCGCAATATTCGTTACGTTCCCGCGACGTCTCATTAGAGTGAATTTTTTTCTTCTTTCTATCCGTCGATTCCCCTGTTCGTACCTCTCGAGGGACAGGATGAAATTCGCCTGATTGGCTTCTCTCGTTTCAACGTCGCCAATTACATCACGAAAGTGCGCGGTAGACGTGGGGAGGGTTGAAGCGCCATCTACCGAGCACGCGGCTAATGACCCGTCAGAATGAAAATAATCGCCGATAAATCCGACGGGTTCTGGATGTACAGATCGAATTCCAGGCAGCAGTTACCTTATTTCTTCTTCTCGAACGTACATAAAAAAAACGTATAATAATAGCTCGAGATTTCGGCCTATTTTTATATCCCTGAGAAGAAATTTTCGCGACACAGAGTTATACGAAAGTTGGATATAACTCATATCGATTATTATTCAAGGACGTTCCTCCGATCGGCGAACCCTCGAACAAAGGGGGATGCAAGTTTTCTTCGCGACCCTCTAATACTCATCCCCCTTCGACTATGCGTTATCAATCCCTCTTCAGGGATGATAAACGAAGTCAATTATTTTCATTCTTTTTTATTTCCTTTTTATTATATTTTTATCTTCTGTTTTTCCTTTCGTCAGGTAATAACTTTTTCGAAGCTTTCATTGATCGAGATTACGACGTTTTCATGATTTTTTATCGAGCTGCAGCGACGATGGAGAAGAAGAAGAAGAAGAAGAAGAAGAAGAAGAAAAACATAAAACGTGCGATCGTCAATAAAGCGTTGTTTGGGTTTATGGATCATTGAGGATGAAGAGTCCAGAGGACAAATAGAGTGAGAAGCCTTGGAAGATGGTGATAGTGGAGCGGGAAGTAAAGAAGATAAGCCCAAGGCCAGGCTGGTGTGTTCCTCTTCTCATCGTCGTCTCGGGCAAATATCTTCCACACCGCGGGCGACCACGTATCCATGGAATGGAGGCTGTTACCGTTATACGGATCTCTATCCCTCTCTGTCTCTCTCTCACTCACCCCAGCGTCAAGCTCGTGTTCTCTGGCTTTCTGAATAAGGGTAGATAGGCGACCACGATCCACTTCACCACCAACGACTCTACTATTGGAATTGGGTCTCTCGTGTATCCAACGACCAGTTCAAACACACCTCAAAAGCTTCCAAAGCTTCGTCATTAGTTCACTCTGTGTCTCTAGCTTTCTCCCTCCCTTCATTCTCTCTCTCACTCTCCCTTTGTCCACACGAATGTGACGGTGATCTCTGTGACCCACTAGAATCAACGAGACTTCCTTTTTTTTCGTCGATAATTAAAAATTTAATATACAACAAATTATTCTCTTTTCGATCGGACGAGGAGATGTTTGAAGGAGACGAAGAATAAAGTTCGTGGAACGTGTGTGAGAGAATCGTTGATACGAGAAAGGAAAAATACAAATTTCTTCGAGTCGAGCAATCCTCTGCCACGAGTTTCAATAATTTTACTATCGGAGAATCATAATTCTCGTTCCGAGAAGGAAATCGTAACCGGATGACTTTATATGCCAGAGAGGAATATCAGCTGTTGGCGATATATTACGAGTCTTTATTGAATTCTACTTCATCCCTTCGCAGGAAAGGAATCACAATCAACGATTCGTCGAAACCTTCGCGACGTGCAAAAGCCTCTTTTTTATTTAGATAACTTTCGTTCAGAGCATTACAGTGATCGGGCTTCCTGAAAGTCATCGGTAGAGAAACTCTCTTTGAAAATATTTCGAAATTTATTTCCTTCTTCTTTTTTCTTTTCTTCTTTCTTATCGGAAGAAGAGTTCGCGTTTTCCGATACCATTGGATTCCAGGTAGATCGTTACATAATTCATCGAGCATTTTTCGCATTCTACGTCGGACGAATTCTACCGGAAGCCAGAAGCGAGATTGGATAAAGGTCGGAAGATACTTTTATTGTACTGTAGACGGATGGAATATTTAAAGTATATTTAATATATACATGTAATTTAGGAGATTGCTGGATTTGAAAAGAATCGGTGACGGTGAAAAAGATGAAAAAGCAACAGAGAGAGATAAAGAGATTGATCGATTGAATTTAATATGCCCTAGCGAGGTTTTTGGGCAAATATGAAATATACAAAAGTGAATACTTTGATCTAAATACAATAATTTAAAAAAAGCGATATAATATCCAGTTATAACTAAACCTTAAAACTTAAACTCACAGCTAGGTAGAAGAAAAACAACATCATGTCGATGACGAATCATCAGCACTTATATTAGTGCACGCAAGAGACAAAGAGAGATTGATTGATTGGTATATTTATTAGGCCCTATATAGCACGCTATGGGGCAACATATGGAGTGATACAATGAAACTCTTACATCTAATACATTCTAAAATTAATCTAATACTACAGAGAATTAACAGAGATGAACAGAAGCATAGAAAAATTAACAAAAATTAAGAAGATAAAAGATAAAACAGATTATACTAACTAAGAGAGAGAGAGAGAGAGGGAATTCATTTAATTGTCTGACGTAAAGTTCGATTGTAAATGGTGAGTGGTATATATAGGTGGTCCGGGACCAAGAGAATGAGAAAGTGGAAAATAGATGGTTCCGTTTTCAAAGGAAAGATTATCCGTCGTTCGGTCCATTATTTGTTTCACTCCCTCTTTTTCACTTAATCCATATAAAACGCACTTGACCCATTTAACTCGTAACGAGTTAATAAAAGTCGCAAAATCTTATCGTGAAGAAAATTTACAAAATATGAATATAAAATTTAAAAAAAAAATCATCACAAAACGAATATCATTCAGTCTCATTGCTCAATTTTTCTTCGCTCCGAGCTCATTCTCCTTTTTATCATGAATTTTCGCGACAAACGAAACAAGCGAGAAAGTGAAATTGAATTGAAACTCGAAATGGAATTTTCGTCTATTTTCACGAAAGAAATTCGTCACGGACGATTTACAATCGCTTACGAATAATTTTCGTGGAAAATTCAAGAGAGTAAAAGTAAGAGGGAGAATCGTGTCTAAGCAATGGAAAGAACGAGGGTGAAATCGAGCGAGCAAGCGTGGAGTAAGGAGCGAGGGAAAATCCTTCGTTGAATATAAACGAGGGAATTCTTATAGGTCGACGAGAGACTGTATCTCTCACGAGTGTATCACGAGAGTACAAACGTACACAGAAGAGTCTTACAAGAATCTTTAATGCTATTGGGCCTCTGGGACTTCTTACAAATGACATACTACCATCGTTCTCTTCTTCAACACCCCCACCTTCAGCCCTCTCCCTCCTCCTTTTTTCAAGGTGATCTACGAGTTCTCCAAATTGTTTCGACTTTCGCTCCTCGTAGAATTTCACTCGTCGAAGTAGTCTCCGATACGCGAGCCTCTTCGCAAAGGGATCTCTGGGGCTCGAGGGAGGCATCGAAAAAGAAAAAGAAAAAGAGAAGAAAAAAAACAATTTTCTCGCCAACGCCTGTTGAATACTTATACGATCCTCCCCCCCCCCTTTCTTCTCTCCGTCTCGAGTTTTTCCTTATTAAGGGACGTAAAGTGGTTTTTTCTTTCTTCTTCTTGCTACACCCCAGGATAATGTCGCACAAGTCATTGTGCGCTATAATTAGAAAGAAGACAAGTGGAAAGGGTGGAAAAGGCGTCGAGCGAGTGGAAATTTCTGTTCTTTTCTTTTTCCTCAGGACTTCCGTTGTGTGTTTCGATTTCGTTCTTGGCGTCGAACAATGCCTGCTTTCTATTGGAATTTTCATTAACGTTTCTCACCCTCTGATTACACTTGTTTCGTATATATTTGTGGTATTCATGCTTTAATTCACTCAACAAGTACAAATGTTATTCGAGCTAAATATTTGTATAATATTCATGTATTTGCGTTAATTTATTGTTAACATGTTAATATATATATATATATATATATATATATATATATATATATATATATATATTAATGGACGTGACGTAAATTTTAGGGGGTACAGAGGGCGAGTGTATTACTGGTTCGAGGCGTGGACCACGCATCCCCGGAAATTGCCACCCCCTTCCTACAGTCGAGATATCGAACCAAACCCAATCCTATCAACCGTCCTATTAATAAATCACGCGTACGGAGAGTCTCGCAGATCGTCCATTCATCGACACGCTGCGTTATTAATAGTACCGTTCAACGACACCGGTTTACCACGATATAATTGTCGTTAATTAGCTATAAACAATGTTATTTATTTATTTTTTTATGTGTGATTATTTACGGGATTGGACTCACGAGTAAACGGTCTCGAAGAGATTTATGTTTGCTGACAATTCACGTTTGCATTTATATTTATTTTGGATTATTCCGTAAGAACGGAGAAAAAAATTCAATCAATCATAAGTGTATGGTTTTTTTCTTTTCTTTCGCTATCGATCACGAATAGTCATCTATGAAACGTTAAGATAAACGTCCTCGGCTATCGATTAGTTCTCGCTCGTGTGGGCAATGTTTTTTCGTCTTATCACTTTCAAGAATCTTTGATTTGCTGGCAATTGACGAGTTCTTTTTTTATTGGAAGAAGCCGAGAGGAAATTTAATATGCTTCGTGGAATAGTGCCGGATGGATAGGAATATTGTATTGCCGTTTCACGGAAACCGCTATGTTGATCAACGGATTAATTAATCAATTAACAAGAAATTAAACAAATTTCGCTTTATTATTGCGTACGTTTACCGATATGCAAAAATATGTGCATAATATGCGTTCTTTTGTCTCGCTATACGGTTTAGTTACCGACGCCACCACCGGTGGCGCTGCAACATATGGGGAATAGCTTCGTGCACGCCCCTGGTGGTGGCGTCAGTAACTAAACAAGTCTCCTGCGCGAGAAAACGCACAGGTACGAACCTGTAGTCTTGTGAATTTTTCAAAAACTATAACGTTCTCGAGATAATTAAGAAAAATTTCAACAACTCGAGCCGACCAACTTTGACGACTAATCGAACGAAAAGTTGGATCATTGGCGTCCGTTCCAGACTACGGAACGTCGTTGAGTTTTTTTTTCATGAATGACCCGGGCTTTGACTGTATGATAGTGGGCGCTAGGATTCTTCCCCCTCCTCGCCCCTCGTCGAGTTTCGCTCCCTCGCCCACGCAACACACGTACCCACGAGGGCAAGAGTGAGATAGAGGGAGAAAGACAGAAAGAGAGAGAGAGCTCGACACACGCCGCCCCGGAAATATCCACCGGCGTGTAGCCCCGAGCTGGCACAGTGTATCGGTGACCCGCGAACTTGCAAGCTTCATTCACGAATTTAACGTCCAAGAAGCAAGAGAAAACGAGAGAGAGAGGGAGAGAAAGAGAGATGACGCGCCTCGCTCCCGGATCATCGTAGGAGAGCGACCAGATAATGAAAACAATTCGCGCGAGGGAGAAAGAGAAGTGATCGCAAAGTCCAATGATCCCGGAACGTTGGAGTGTCCCTCGTCGGTTTATTTCCGTAATTTCGGTAAGTTGTCGTGCTTTTTTTGTCGTTACGTCTTTTTATTATTATTTTCTTTTTTAAATCGTTCTGTGCGTGTGTTTTCAATGTGAAACTCGTCGAAGTGCGTCAAATGTGCGACAACAAAGTTTCGCGCGAGGTAAAGGAAAAGTGCTCTTCATCCCTTTCGAGTTAATTTTGAAAACGGCGCGATGCCATTAATCATTCTCCCATCTCGACCTTGAGAAATGTACGAGGGGTCGGTAATTCGACGATGTTCGGCTTTTTTTTGTCCTTCGTAAATTCGTTAAGTCGGTGGAAATTGTTGAACGAGAGGGGTGGAAAATTTCTACCCTTAATTCTATCTCTACCTCGTGTACATTTTTTTCTCTTCTTCTTCCTTCGTCTCGACGATTTCTCGGAAATAATATACAAAGTTTGTGCGTACAGACGTTCGTCGCAAAATATATATATGTATTAATATACGCATGTAAATTCTGCGATGACTTGGAAAATTGTCTGTTTTTTTCTCTCTCTCTCTCGTTGACACAGAGAATTTTATTTTCAACAACAACGAGGGGTTTAATGAAAGAATTTACCATCTCGTGATTTGCAAAAATATTTTCGTTCCTCTTTCGCGAGTCGAAAATAGAAAACTATTTTAATATGAAATCGGAGAATTCCGGGCTTTTATTTGCTGGAGATACGCGGATAGACGAAGAGAAATTTCAGAGAGAGAGAGAGATCGTCGAGCTTTTATTTCGGAAAAATTTACTTTTAATTCAAGCTTTAAAATATATTTAAACGAATTAAATATTTGTTCTTTTTCTTTTTTTTATCTACGATTATCAAAATATTACCGCTGGCTCGTTATGGACAATTTTTCGAAAACTTGAGAAATCAAATATTTTTATTATATTAATAAGTGTAATTATTTATAAAAAAATAACGATAATTTTAAAAAACAACTCATTTTCACTCTCTCTGAATTTCGATCAAAAATATTTGTAATTAATTAAGTCGCGTAATTATTTTCAGAATAATAATAATAATTTTGAAAAGATTTATTCAGTTATTTTTATCGTAATCATCCGTGCTGGTTTATTCGCTATGTTTCGCCCACTCGTAAAATCTACCCTCGATTTCTCGTTAACGCTCGAACGTACTACCCGGCTTATGTTTGATTAATCCGGTACCTCTCAGCGCTGTCTCGTTGCGACGGAAAAACGCTGTTTGTGTGATTAAAAACAAAAAAATTCATTTCCCTCTCATCACCACTCGACGCTCGTTTCCGTCATTTTCTCTTCACTCACGTTTTCATTCTCGTCACTTCTCACGATGACAGCGCATTCGCGAAACGTATCGACAAAAATCTCGAATAAACCTACGACATAGCGAATTAAATCGTAAATTATTTATCTTTATCGATGTTTTCAATTATTTTAGCATTTTTATTAAAAATAATGTATTTTTTTTTCGGGGGTTGTTTCAACCCTTAGCACGACGATCGCTACGAAAATTATTTTTATTCCTCTTTCACACTCGCGCAATTAATTTAATTAGGCCGAATAATTAGAAAAATAGGCGACGACTTGAGTCACGTGGATTCTCTCTACCCTAAGCAGTTCGTGACGATAATAGAGACGCGCGTTAACGGGGATGAAATTTTGTACAAAAATTCATATTCTGCGACACGTCGCATCGTTCATCCATTTAACGCACGAGTTTTACCTTGACGACTCAACCATGCGACGTTACTTTTTATTCCCTCTTAACACACCCTCCCAATCTCCACTAATGAACGTATTTTCTCATTCCTCTCATTTCCCTTCCCGACTCACTTCCATCCTAAGGCATTTGTACTATCGAAGTTAAATCCTCTCGTCGCTACTCGACTTACACTTTTCCCAGCGGAAATTATCCATTCTCGGAACGGCACGACGTTTCTTCGAGCTCCATTAGATCTCCGTCCTCTCGAGATATCGACACGTGTGCGTTCGCTATATCGTACGATATTCAAAGTTGCGCGAGTGCAAAGGATAAGAAAAATAATTAATAAATGCAAGAAAATATTAAATTTCTCCTTGACTAAACATACAGAAATCAAATTAAGTCGAATTAATGTAAATAAAATAAATTTTCATAAAATCGACAAATGTTCGAATAATATGCATGAAATAATATTTATCAGACCATTAAAGACCCGTTTCGTTCTCGACGAAATTAAGAACGTAAGTTTCGCCCTTGGTACTTACGTATTTCGTTTACGCGATACGAGATTTTACGGCAGGTTTTCTTTCAACTCGTCTCTCAAATTTATCGTGATAGTCTCTCTCTTTCTCTACGAGGCTGCTTGAACTTTCCAGCATAAAATATTCTCAGCGATGCAACTTGGCAACGGGGTGGTAATAAGATCGGACCGTTAGAAATAATTAATACATCGAGAATAGGAATTTTTAAAAACAGAAGACTTTTCTGAGCTATTAATAATGCTCTCGGCGCTATTTCTCCTGGAAAAAATTCGCGAGTAAATTTATTCCCTGAAGTTGTAATATTATGCAAATAATTTTTTTTTTCAAATTTCAGATAAAATATTTTTCCCAAACGCGAATAACTTTCGTTCCCTCTAAACTCGTTCAATTTATTCTCGTTCCAAATAAATATATGATAGAAAAAAAAAGTTAATTTAATCGTCGGATAAAATTTTCATTCCTTTGCGAATCGTTAAGGGTGTCGAGTAGACGAGTGACGTTTCTAAATTAATTTCGTGTGTAAAGCCGCGTCGTCGAACGATTCGATGCGCGCTCGGTGTTCCAATCGACGAACTTACGTATATATTCGCGTAATACCACTGAACCCAAAGCCACTCCGCGTCGTTTGTAATTATAAGCCGATTATACGATCGACGTTCTATCTCGCTACTATTACTTCCTCTGCCTTGTTGCCCCCCCCCCCCCTCCACCCACCATCATCGACAGTTATACACGCTTCTAGCTAACCGTGCAACTTACATACACCACAAAGGAGACACTCGCCGCTCCCCCCCCCCCCCCTCATCCCTCTTTCGACCTCAACCAACTCCTCACATCACCAACTGTATATAGTGAAGCGCATCATCGCGGTCGAATGGAGCACCTGTTTACACACAGAGCGATGGCACAATAGGTAGATAAGTGGTAGTTGCACAAGACACGTGGTTGAACCTTTACCCTTCTATTCGCGTGTCAACCCTCTTGAACATTTCGATCCGAACGTTAGTTAATTTAGTACATTTTTAGATTTGCATACGGGTAAATGTGACGATGAAATAAATCGATGTACGGAAATTCGTTTTTCGATCGACGAAATTGAATTCTAATTAAATACGGTAATTTACAATTATTAATTTTTATTTTATTTTAATCAGTTGAATGATTTTATTCAGATCGTCGTTACGTTATATGGTTCTTTTTATGAAACGTACTTAATCCACGTAGAGCGTGTGAGCAACATGTGTGCCTTTCGGGGTAAGGAATATATATATATATATATATATATATAGATAGTGACGGAAAAAGGGGGAGACGAAGTTCGCAATATTCTCGGAAGCAGCACGAATGGCGTTTCGTCCCGTACAATTATATTACCCCTGTCCCTCTCTCATTACATCCACCCACGCCTCAAGAACATTTCCCCAGCACGGGCGTCAGACCGGAAGCGGAAAGTTGGACGAAACAGCGGAGGTTTTTCCATTCGGATGGTCAGACAGTCTACACCGTAAGCCGAAACTGTGCGGGAACATTTTCTCGAAACTCGTCGTATTTTTTTTACTTCTTTTTTGCCGTCCAGCTTTAAATACAAACGAGCAAACTTTTTTTTTCGTCGCACAATTTAATCGCCTCTTGGCTCATTTTTTCTTCTCTCTCTTATTCTTCTCGGGCTGTGTTTCGTGTTTTTTTGCAACGTACGAGAGCAAATTACACGCTTGGATCAACTGGTATAACATCGTTGCTGTATTCACGGTTTACATTTGTTTTCTTTTTTGGGTATGAAATTTCCGGGGCGAGTTTAGGCTAGGCGAGAATTATACGGTCTGAAGCAACAAACGTACTCGTTGTACGGACTGAGAGTGAAGAGGACACGTTATACGTATGGCAAAAGCCCATTACCAACAGACTGCACGTTCAGGCCACACGCGGCTCCCCGCCAAAGTGATGCAGTTCTATTTCGGCGAGCCAGCAAGTAGAGAAGGTCAGCGTGTGTCAGACGGCCCCTTGCCTCTGCGCACATAACGCTGTGCTACGCGTCGGAAAATTCATTGTTAATGCCTGGATAATCTTGTTCGATAACTCCACCGATCTATAATAATTAACAAATTTTTATATTTTGTTTATTTATAAAACAACAATGAAATAACAATTTTTATTTTTATTTTTTATCTTCATTTCTCGTTCGTTAAATTCTGAGAAACAAACGGATTTATATTCCTTTTTCGTTTGTAATGTTGACCATGTTTTTTCCCTCGTAACACGTTTCGTGAAAAAAAAGGATCAAGTTGATATTTTATTTTTTCGAATTTTCAGAAAAGCATGTCAGAATTTACCGGTGCATGACATCGAGTAGGGATATATCTCGCGATTATCGAAATGCGAACGGATTTTCGTGTCCCAGATTCGTCGCTCGCTCGGTATGTCTCGTACACGTGTCCAGGCTGCTCCTGCTCCTCCCCCCCCACCACCTCTCTTTCTACTCGTTCCCTCGTAGCTCGTATACCGTCGACCAACACGGAAGAGACTCGCTTCGTGTCCTCACTCGCGCTTTGTCCCTTCCACATGGATTTCAACGTGGGTAGATACGAGAGTGTGCCTAGGCTCTCTCGGATTCTCCAACGACGCGAGAGTACCCGGGGAGAACACAACTGTAGTGAGTGCCCACCCTGTATAGCGGGTACTCGGCTCGTTGCAGGAAACATGAGTGGAGTAACCGAGAGCTCGGCAAACATCGTTCACGTATATCTCCATATTGCGTTGAATTTATAGATACCTCGAAAACGTATATATCTATATATCTATATAGCTATTTTGTACAGACAGGAAATGTAGAGGCAGATGCGCCCTCTCGCTCGTCCCTGCGAGTTATTCGGTACGTCTCTAATTTCGACGCGAATCGGTATCAAATGGTACTCGAATGTAAGAAGCAGCAGCCAGTTACGAAAATAAACATCGTTTTTATAATTCTTCGTGGGAATGACATTTTGACGAAAATTGAATTTTTATACGACAGTGATTTAAACAAATTTGAGATTTTTGCCAAGTTAGGAAGTTGATCGTGGAACAATTGATTCATTTGTTCTCTCTCGCTCTCTCTGTCTCACTTATTCGTCTTTTCAGTGTGACATTCACAGAGCGTTTTCAACGAGCGACTGGGAAACGAATCCCAGCGAGAACTCAGCTCGTGAACGATAAATTTCTTACCGTCTCAAGCCAGAGCACGACCATCCTCTTCTCTATCTCTTTCTCGAGTGTAGACAGGACTATATATGTATAGGAAAAGATAGAGAAAAGGGAGTTAAAGTTCTGACAAGTTGCAAACTAGCAAGGACCAATTAAAAGAGGCCTGACTTCTCACGCCTAGCTCCATCTCCCTCTCTCCATCTCTCTCCCTCTCTATTTCTCTGTCTTCTTGGCTCGTGAATTCGATTCATTACTGTTCACATGAATTCTCGCGACTGTGGAACTCACGATGATTTATACGGAAGTTTCCTTCGCATCACAGGGTGAGTTTTGCCATTTTTATTCTATATTTGTTTTCTCGTCTTGATCGAAACACAATGTAATATGAAGCGCGTGTCTCGCAACGTTCCTCGAGCTTATTCTCGTTACACGCGAATTCCTGCAAGTCTACATAATTCTGGATATTCACTTGTTAAATTACGTGCCTCGAGCCGAACGATCCGATTACTGACATTTTCGAGAAGGAAGCGTTACGTTTCGCGAGAGTTTGCACTGCAAAGATGAACGCAGAAACGATAATGGTCGGGGAACGCGACGGAGTAAATCATCTACGACCAGCGAGAACGGAGAGAAGACGAGATATATATATATACGTCGAATTGCAAACACTCCGTTTCTCATTCGTATCACGTTACGGAATTTCGAGAAATCCCTCGGCAAATAGCGCGGGACATCCACCTGCTCGGATGTTTCTGTACGCGAGCACGTTTTCTTATTTCCGTTATATTTCCCAGTTTTCTTCTCTCAACAATCGGACAATCCTGTATAGATTTTGTGTGGAATGGAATATTAATGGAAAAGCAGAGGGATTGTCGGTAGAGATCGACACACTCGGCGAGAAAAGAGTGAAATTTTCTCGTTCTCGAGGAGAAATAAAGACGAAAGTCGAGACAGTAGAAATGTCGGGCTTTAGTCATACATTGATCGAATCAACGATCGATTGGAATTTTTCTCGACTATAATCTCGTACGAATTGTCGTTTAAATAAGTACAATCAGGATGAATTATATGCCATGGAGATACGGAGGGTTCGTGGCTGAGCAAGCAAGTTGATCGATTCGCTGTCTGACCTAAAACGGTGTCTACTACTTTCCCTCTTACTCGCACTTTCTGTATTTCTTTCCAATGATTCGTCGTACTATATAATCGAGAATAAAAACTTTGTGAAAATATGATCGAGCGTTGTTCCCCAGTG
Organism: Netelia inedita; assembly: GCA_964017225.1. Lineage (NCBI taxonomy): Eukaryota > Metazoa > Arthropoda > Insecta > Hymenoptera > Ichneumonidae > Netelia > Netelia inedita. The sequence continues at coordinate 1,760,720 of OZ024922.1, read as the reverse complement.
ACGCGAGACGAGCACGGAGTTTATCCCTTCTCGATCGAGAGCGAGAGTAAGAAAGAATATTGAAAGGAGTATAAAAAGAAGAAGAAAACAAAAAAAAAGGAAGAGTAATTTCGTAAGAGCATGTGCGCCCTCTCCCGTAGGAATCCTAGGGGGTAAAACTTGGTAAATTGTTTTTTTTCCCTCGCTCTCCATCATCGGAGAAGAACTAGCATACGAGAATCGGTCGAGTAGCGGCAGCTTGCCGGAGTACGTCATGGCCAAAACTTTGCAACGTATGAAAGCTCTCTCTCTCTCGTCGTGATTTTCCACGGTGTATAACGCGATTTAGCAATTGAGATCCATCCCGGGTGCGAGCAGGTGGCGTGAAGAAAAAAGAGTCGGGGGTTTCGGTCGAATCTAGTCCTCGGGTCGAACTTTCTACACGAGTGTATGCATATAAGAATCCCGCGACGGATCGGTCGACGATGCTTCGTCCGGAGGCGAGCAAGCTTCGGCCTCTCTCCTCCCCCTCCACCCCTTCCTCGGACCTCGAGCTTGCGAAACGATTCAGTTGGCAATTTTTTTTCTCGCTTCGATGGATACATCGTGGATGGATCGCCCGCGGTGTGCGTGATAAAGTTTTCCCTAAAAGAAAGCTCAGATTTTTCTTCGATTACTTCGTACGTCTATGTATAACGGAGGTCGAGGCAACCTCGGCATATTTTCTTCTCCCGCGAGTTGCCCACACTTCTGAAAGAATGAGAATACAGGAGGCGAACCAGGAACACGGGGTGCTTCAATTTTTACTGCTATTGTTATTATCGTGAAATTGTTACCGGGAAGGAAGAGTGATGATCGGCGAATGGGGACACATACCGGAAGCTCTCGAGGGGTTGTTGAGCTTTTTTTCGGTTTTGCTTTACCAACGATTAATCGTCGTTGCGACGAGCCTGCTGGTCTCGGTGGGCACGAGTAGGGTGTATTTATGTGGACGGAATAAAAGTGTAGGTACCATGTATACTTGTATAGAAGGGTTGCAAACTTTTGCGGCTGTTGCAACCTTGAAGTTGCATCCTCTTACTCTACTACCCTTACCGCAATCGTGTTCCTACCACGCGCGCGGCTGTTTGAAAAATTCACGACCTTCCGGGAATCGCGTACATAAAAGTATAAGGATGTTCTAGGTAACGTAGCGTAGTGTGCAATAAAACGGACGACTGACAATTAATCGTGACTATGAAATTTTGCAAAGTATCATGCCGTAAGGTTTGTCATTTTGGTGGGTAAAGTTCGCAACGGATTGATTTTTTTTCAAGAGATTTAATATAATCGTCGATACATTCAACGTCTGACCAATACGTGACATTTCTGCTATTTTTACTTACGTGTTTATTCCCCTTGACCGTTAAACGTTGAAGGTCCTTACATATATATGTGCACGGGTATATAAAATATACACTCGATTAATTTGGACGATATAAAATTGATACAGTATTGTTGGAAGAGATGTAAAACTATCGTCGCTTAAATTCAACGTCTGACTAATAGCTGACATTTCTACTGTTTTCACTTACCCGTTTATTTGTCCTTGAAAAAAAAAGAAAATTTCTTACCTGCGACCCTTCAAACGTTAACGGTTGTTACATATATATACATACATGAAATATACACTTAATTAATTTAGACAATATTGTTTGTGGAGATTTAAAACAATCGTCGATTGATTCAACGTCTGACCAATACGTGACATTTCTACTGTTTTCACTTTCGTGTTTATTTCTCCTTGAAGAAAATGAAAACTTCTCATCCGCGAACCTCCAAACCTCGACGGTTGTTACATATATACGTGCACGTGCACATAAAACACAGTATACTATGGAATATGCGATATAGCTGTTTCCAAGATACTTCCTATACTGCGGAGACTTCCCGGGGCAAGATTCCGGTCTGCAGATAACCCAGTTTCCACTATTGAGATAAATTCTACCCTCCTGGCTAGAGGCATTGGTAGAGCGAGTGGGAGAGAGAGAGAGAGAGAGAGAGAGAGGGGCGGAGTGGAAGAGTTCGTTTAATTCAGAAGCCGCTATATAGGTACGCGACAGGACTCCCGATATCAATTTCCCATTAACGGTAGAGCTAGAGTTCGATTTATAAAACGCGACACGAGCTTTCATACGTATATCTGTACGTTGGGTAGAAAAAATTAAAGATTTATCTTTCATCTTTCAATAATTTTCTCTCTTCTTTTTCACCCCATTGTTGTCGTTGATTATGTCGCACAGAAATTCGCGCGACACTAAGGATGATACTCTATGCGTTGACGCGTCCTTCGGCTTTCAAGATAATCCACGAGTATACAGAGTCCTCTTAGAGACTGAAATCCATGAATTTCTGGCATTAACGATCCTTGCATAAAATTTCGAAAGTTTGATAATCTATAAATCTTCGAGAACGATAAATTGTCGTACGACAATTTTTTATCGCTAATTTATTAGAACGATCTTGAAAAAAAAAACGAACGTCAAACGTCGCCTCGATCATTCTCGACCAGTCGCAAGTGAGAACGGTAGGAGAAAAATTAATGGCGCGAGTCTACGTGTCACGTCGCCAGCTAAATCTTTCTCTCGGTACAACGAAGAAAATATGGAATGCTCGGGGCAAGCTCGTGCATGAAAAAAAACAAGATCTTTCGAAGGAAATGGTGCTTGCCAGAGTCGTTTCTGATTGTTTTCCGATACCGTTTGCTAACCGACTCCGCGAACCACACGAACCGCGTTCCAGCCTTTTTTCTCCTCTCCAACATGGAATATGGGGGAGAGAGAACAAAACGGAAAGAATCGGAAAAAAATCACAGAAAAAAAACGTATGGGCTCCAATTAACTTTCCAATGGTCCCTCCCTCCCCATATTGGATCGTTTTTACCTCGCGAATTTCCTTGCCCCGGAAAAAGAGGGCTGGTTCGCTTCGTTAACTGATTTCAGTATCGTACGTACTCGCTGCTCGTAAATACGATTCTCTTCTCGTATACAGTTTCAAAAAAAAATCACTGTTTTCTCTTTTACTTTCTTAATTATCGAAGTAAATCAACGATCGATTAATAAATGTCGACACAAGCAATCGCATTTTTTAAATTTATTTATCGTGAATGAATGAAAATATATTTTAATCTATCATTATCATTATTAATTATTCTAAATTTAATCGAAATTAATAGAATTAAAATTTTTCCACCGAAGAGAAATTCGAGGAATAAGAATAATGAGATTGTCTTTTTTAAAAAAATTTCTTTTTTACGATTATTCTTATATTCAAAGAGGATCAAAAGACACGGTCTCTAATTAATAGAGATCTTCGGATCCCTTCGGTCTTGCCATCTCGTTGTCCCGGGCAACGAGGGAATTGTTCTCGTAACAAGACCGACCTCGAGTTGCATTCGTTGGCTTCGCATTCGAGTGGCGTCCGAGGCAACGAGCCTCCCGTGTCTCTGTGTCCGTTTGTCCGAATTTCACGATCCGTATGTGCACGTGGCTCTGCGAAATCCTCCGAGACATCGAGAGTCTGGCCAATGGGAGAGAAATTTAGATAAAGCTCTACAAGATTATACGTTCGTGATCTCGACTTTGGGGCTTCGAGGCTTGTGTTTGCGATCGAGTTTCGAATCTCGACTGGAATCGCTCGTTCGAGCATATTACAACTTGGACGGCAGACATTTTGCTTCTTTTCTTTTTTTTTCACGACAAGCGTCACAGTCAGGCGGTTCGAGTCTCAATCCGAGTCGCGTGTCCGTCAAGATGAAGCTTCCTCTTTCATAATGAGACTCTTTCCGCTTCGTCGGGAAAAAAAGCTTCTTCCAGGATTTTTCAGCGTCAACCGACCGGACGAGTGACGCAAACGGTTAATTCATTTCTATCCTTTGAGTAATACAAAGAAAGTTTTATTTGCATTAAAATACATTCGTTTATTTTTCTGTTAAGCAATAAAATAAATTTTAATTCGACAAATATGTTTTTTTGATTGTAATTCAAAAAATAATAATCATTATTATAATCGCTGGAGTTAATCCAGAGCCGTATGGCTGTTAAATAAAATAATTAATGATTTCATTAATTAATTAAACTAAATAATTAATGAATTAATGAATTAAATAATTTATTCGCGCTAGTTCGCGAACGTTAAATCACGAAGCGAGTCCAAGCTCAGTCCGTGCAAGTTTATATTTCGTTTTTCTCTTCGTTCTCTGTACTGTCCCTCCCTTAGAGAGGAGGGTGGGTGGTGAGAACGTGCAGCACAAGCGTTATCGTACGTTAAGTACCGACTGTATATCATGGGCTATAGAGTTTCGCCGGACCGAGAGAGGCGTCGCCAGCACGGGGCCCATATGGGCTATACGAGGCGTGCGATAAAAAGCTTTTTATTTCGACGATAGCTCTCATCCTTGCCGAAGTGTTTCGCGTGTGAATTTCTACGCGACTGTACTGGCGAGAATGCGAGAGAGAGAAAGAAGACTGGCGTGTGAGAAAGAAAGAGAGAGAGAGAGAGAGAGGAGAGAGAAGAATTTAGTGTTCTCCGCAGCACGCAAGCACCGTAATGGATAAAGCGAGTATCCAGGGTTGTATCGACTTTAACCCGAGCGACAGACAGAGGAAGAGACTGCAACGTAGAGTCAATCGGTAAATATTGAAACAATCGTTAAAAAGAAAAAAAAAGAAAACAAATATCCTTAACGGCTTTTTAGTTCGCCACTTTTACGTTCGAAGAAATTTATTTCCTAAGAGCTTTCGTTATAATTGACACAGCTGCTCGCCCCCCCCCCCCACTCCCGCCCCGGGGAGTCGTAAAATTATCATAAAAAAGAACGTTCGATTCTTCGAATAAAATCGTCGCGTCGTTATTAACGAACGATAAGTATTAACGTTCGACGCGTACATTAAAGAAACAACGTACTGTAAAACGAGGTTACATTGACATTACGGGTAACTTTGACAGTTTATGGGGCTACTTTAATAGAGCCCCATAATACGGTTAAATTGTGTTCACAGAGGTGAAAAAGTCGAAAAACTAAACATTTCAGTAAATTTTACATACTATTGTGTAAAATGTTCCCTAAAAATGACAATTTGATAGTAAACAAATTGTTATTTTTCATTTGATTATATGTAGAATGCGTAAAATATTAATTTTTGATCAAAATGATGTCAAAAGTAACCATTACGTTTTGTTTTTTCGTTGCAAATTGCATTTTAACACTTTGTCAAGGAAACTTCACACTCGTGGGTACTTTGACACTTTTTAAAAAACATATAAAAAATAGTGGGGGGGTTGGTGGAGCTTGACTTTCTTGTACATTTGATAGCCAAAGAACACATTGTTCTATTGGAACAAAAAAGTTAGAATTTAGGATGTTAAAAAAAAAGTTACCTACAAAAAACTTTCAAAATCTGTACGAAGTAACTCCGTTTCACGGTAGGAAAGAATAAAAATATAACATAAAGATTCTTTCATTTACGTGCGTCGTACGAAAAGTTTCCGGGACAGTCGATAAATCGTTACTACTTGATCGTTCGAGAAAAAAAAGAGAGAAAAAGAAAAAGAAAACGTGAAAACAGAAACGAAAGTTGGTCGATATTCGAACCTCGAGGAAGGACAGTTGGGTGAAAGGTATTTGTAAAAATGGCGCAATCGACGGAAGTTCGCGCGACTAGATATTTTTTTATCGCAAATTCGTCGTCGCGAGGAAGTGACCGTAACAAAAAATGTGCAACGGCTGTGGGAGTCGCACTTTTCTTCGCTTTTTCATTTTTTTTCCCATCCCCGGTCACCATGCATCGCACAACGGCACAGGGTTGTAGTAGTATGTATATATTTATGAGCGAACAAACGCGAGGAACGAAATTCCGTGGGAAACCAATTTTTCCATTCTCGCAGTGACGCCTATTCTCGCCACCCCCTCCCACCCCCCTATTCACCCTTACATTATAGCCTTACCCACAATATTCGCAAGGGTGGTTCGAGACGTCCGACGTTTGGATCGCGGCTCGGTCGAACGTAAATGAGGGTACGTTCTCCTCTATACTGTAATATCTATTCTCTCTCTTCCTGTATATATATATACATGTAATAGGTATATATATATCCAGGCGTCGGTACGTAGGAATGTCTACGACGTGTCAGGACGTATTGGACTTGTCTCGCACGTTCACACGTTCCGATAGCACGTATATAAAAGATACAAGAGCAATTTCGATATTATATACGAAGGGTTGTTCGCGTTCCTGTGAAATTCATTACTTTTTACCTACGGCGTTGAAAATTTTCGTACGCAGTCTACGCGGTTGTCTCGTAAAGCTCGAACTATATTAAACGAGCTCTGAAGATTTTCTTCTTTTTTGGTAATGTTTTTATATGAAAAAAGTAAATATATATTTTATCTTACTATTTTTTATTAATGATTTTTAAAACATCATCTTATAGTAGTAGTAGTATTTATTTCCACCTGTATGCCCTTTCGAGCTTTTACATACTCCTCTCTTACTCTTTCCCATATTTACATTTTAACATTTCCTTATATTAATCCATTTTGCTATTTCTGCTTGTTACTTTATTATTTTTCTCGTTTTCTCTCTGTTCCTCTCTTCTATTGGCTATTTTTTCGAACTGTCTCACCACCTCACACATTTCCTCGATTAATTCCTTCCCTTCCAGTGCCTTGGCCCATCCCGTTGGTTCCGTGTCCTGTTGTTGTTCCTTCCACTGTTGATATCTCTTCAACACTTCCTCCATCTTTCTTCCCGCCATACATCATCTTATATATTTAACTAATAATTATTAGCTTTATTAGTTTAAAAAATATATATTATTGAAAATAGTATGATCATTTTTCGAACGTCTTGAAATTCGATGGAAAAATAAATGTAGCTTTTATTATTTTTTCTATCAATTCCGATTGAAATCTGATTCGGATAGTGTAACGCTCTCAACGATACGACGATGATGCTATAATATATTAATAGTTCAGGTACATCAGTCGCAAAGCAGATCCGTATAGCTACGTCGCATTAACGGAGCTGAGCGTAGTCCTAAATGCAATAAAGCCGAGTGGTGGTGGGTCGCCTCGCAAAGCCACCCTCCTGTCGCTAATATCGTGGCGCAGCATCCGCTGGCCGGACCCCTAAGCGCGAGAGACATTTCCATAGGAGCGTTGATAACATTTATTTATCATCGCTCGGCCTATCGAACAATCGCGCGTTAAAAAAAAGCGATATTTTTTTCCCTGTCTTTAAGCTTCGTAATGTAATCACCGATGATGGTCACCGACGATCGATCGACACGCGTGACATTTTGAAGGGACGTTGAACGAACGGGAGAACGAGAGATAGAGAGAGAGAGAGAGAGAACAAAATTCATCGGCTTCGTAATTATTGGAGAAGCTTTCGCGTCGTGTTTCTCTCTTGAATCCACCCCCATCCCTCTCGAAGCTCGAAGCTCGCTCCCATGCCGGGAGAAGAGCAACGAGCTTCATACTCTTTCTCTCTCTCACACACACACTCTCTCTCATCATCGCGTTTCCCATAATTGACGTTTTGACGGTCTTCTCCGATTAATCGCACACACGGCGCGTACCTGTCGATCCTTTATCGCAAAAGTTACGTAAAATATACGTAACGTCGTATTCGCGTTAAAACTAAACGAAAACAAAATCGAAGCTATAGATCACATCTCGAAAACGAGAGGAGACTCTCATCTCCCTACGAAATTACCCTGGATAGAATCTATAATAATCTCGCCACGATGAAACCGTGGGTAAAAGTTATAAAAGTTTCCAAGATTTTTTTCTTAATTAATCACAAATTAGCCAGAGGTTTATTATAATTTGATGAAATTTCAAATTAGTCGTAACCTCGCGATCGTCACCGATTCTTTAGGACGAAGTCAAGTATTTTCACTGAAAGTTAAAGAGGAGGACGTAACAAGTGAGGGTGGAGTCGAGGAGGTGGAAAATTGAGCTGGGCTATTGCGTCAAAGGCAAAACTCCTTAGCATACTATTTTCCCATAGCACGACCAACCCCCTTGCTTTCGTCTTCCCTCGTTTACCTACCGATCTATATACACACATATATATATATAAACATAACCGCGAGTCGATCTCGGGAAAGTCGACGAGAGATCTACTTCAATTTGCATTTCAAGTCTACGCGTAACTCGAGTCTCATCGTCGCAAGATCGTCTTTTTCTCGGTCGTGTCGACTTTTTCCGTCTCGTACCCCTGCCGGTATACAGTAAACCAACCGAACGACTCGACGAAATAAACCCTTTTATAAAGTCGCGTACTTAATACCCGTACGCTCGTCTTTCACGAATGAAATTCGCAGCTCCTTCTTCTTCTTCTTCTTCTTCTTCTTCTTCGAACCTTTCGTTACGCTCGAACGAATAAAATCGTGTTCTTTATATCGACTTTATTTATATCAAAATTTAACAGGCAATATTTAAATATACGTCGAGTACCTAATTAAATATAAATATGAGTCGCGGGGGTACGAAGGAAAACGTTTGCAACGTCGTATTTCAAAATAGCGCAAAGGTGGTAGAAGGTGACGTATACAATTATACGAGTTAAGGAATTTAGAGCGATATTGTACCCGAATATCCTTAATGCGGAGAGCGAGCGAACGAGAAATGGGCGGAATGCCAAACGAACGTATATAAGCGCTACTCCATACTCCATTATTCCCGAGAGATATTACGAGAGACTGAAATTTTCGGATGAAGCTTATTTCTCTCTCTCTCTTGGTCGTTCTCTCTCTCTCTCTCTCTCTCGGTCTCTCTTTCGACCCCAGTATCGCAATGTGTTTCCATAAGCACGCAGTCATCAAGGATAACGAATGCAAATTGCATTTTGACCCAGAGGCAAGCGTTTACCCTATTTTAGCCGACTGTTTCAGAAACACGTGGAGTTTTGTGCGAGATCCTGTTTACCAATGAGAAAATACAATCCTTGCACTTCGTTCGTTCAAATTGCAATTTTCATTATCTTGACGTTATAACATAATTTTTAATCTGAAAAGACGTGAATTTTTTGTTAATTATTATTAAAAAATGAACGTTCGAATATTATTCTTCATTGTGAAAAATTCACTAAAAAAAGAAGGATGGCACGAATTATTCGTGAGAAAAATCGTGTCAATTTTCGAGCTCGAATCCGACGACGGAAAAAATTATTTCTGTGGAACGTTTGATTGAATCGAGATTGTCTCTTTTATTCGACGAGATAGCTCGGTTGAATAGGATGAGAGAGAGACAGAGAGCATAGAGAGGGTTGTCGTCGATGAGGATGGAATGGAAAAAATAGTCGGATCGTCGAAATTGATGAGTTCCACCTTTTCGTGCTGACCCAGTAGTACGTTGAAGAAGGGGTAGATATTTGGAGGGATTTGGCTCCGAGGATGCTGGCATTAGATCGGATTTTGCCTTCTCTCCCTCTCTCTCTTCTTCTCCATATAAAATACATCCTTCCGATTACAATCCTCTTATCATCACTATATACATAAATTATTATGCCCCGGATACACAAACAATACTTCCTCCTCCTCGAGAAAAATATATTACATCCCGACCTTCGATAATCTTCCTCCCTCGATATAAAAAAAACGTGCAAAATATTTTCATTAAAGAAAGATATCGAAACCCGTCCCGCTCGAAGCGTAATATCTTCCGCTCGTTTCGACCTCTCGAGATATCGTCCGTTCTTGTCACTCGTAACATTTATTTTCGCGTCGAAATTTCTTCTTCCGTAACAAAAATAAGAAAGTAATAAAAGAAAAAAGAGGGGAAAGTAGAGAGAGAGAGAGAGAGAGAGAGAGAGAGAGGGAGGGAGCGAGAGCAAGAGAGACAGGTAAAAAAAATACTCGAGGAAGAAAAACGGGCTAAATCCTCCCCGGTTATAGCTCGGGGCGTTTCCGTCGTGATTTCGCTCTCTCCTCCCGTCTGCGGGACTCTTCAACTCCGTACCCGTGTGAAAGCTCTCTTCTTCAAGGCTTTTGCTCTTCCTCGACGAAGGAGACGTAATGCCTCGGGCTGTGTGTGTGTGTGTGTGTGTGTGTGTGTGTGTGTGTGTGCGTGTGTGCGTACGCGTGTCATTGTATGCGTGTATGAGTGTGCTCGTGCGACCAACGTCGTCCCAATTTGTCAACGTCTCTCTCTCGCGAGAGAACTCTCATTTACTATATCTCTGGCGCAAGAGGGCGTTCTGTCGTCGTGAAAGATCCACGGAGTGTCGACGTTGCCTCAACTCTTTTTCTTTTTTTTCTTTCATTTTCTTTTGACTTCCATCCCTCTCGATTTCATCTTTTACGAGCTTTCTCGTAACTCTCCCTCTTTCTCTGGACCTTCCTCTGTGTACGCTTTTGCCTCGAGCTCAGGCGTCTCTTTCGTGATTCCACGCAAGCCCTTTACATCATCCTTAAGTCTCGCCACCTTTCTCGTTCCTTCCTCTTTGACTTTGTTTCGTCTTTCGACAGAGAGAGAGAGAGAGAGAGAGAGAGAGGGGGGGACTTCGTGCCACCAGACGCACCACGCATAAAACAACCGAATCCCCGGACCCGGGGATTTTTTACTCAGACAAGGATTAATTAAGAAATTTGCGGGATTTGCCGACGAAACGGGACGAGTCTCGTAAAAGTAGCGTGTACTTTTTCTCGTCTCGGCTCTCGTTACTTTGCTTTAAACGTATTCAGAACGATGTCTGGTTTCTTAAAGCCTTACCAAAGGAATCTTTCGCGTAGCGAATTCTCATCTCACTTTTGTCGTACGTTTTTTGCATTATTTTGAAAAAAATTTTGAGACAAATCGTAAATTCTAGGGTGAACTACCCTCAGCGCGTCCGAATCAATTTCTTCGATTGTTTATACGAATAAAAATTGTGGGAAATAAAAGTTTTTGATCGAATAAGAAATTGCGTCGTCGAAAAATTTATAAGAGAAAAATGCGGGAGAAAAAAGGGATTTATAAAACGATAGAAGCATGGAAACAATTCTATATCTGCTATGGATTATATATCTGCTCCGAATTCTACGTAGTACACTCGATAAAATATGTTATCGTCCACCTTGTGCATTCCGCGAATGTTCCCAAGTGTTATTCCACGAGCATCAATACTAATTCAGTCCCTTCCGCGAAAGATCAATTGAATTTCAACGAAGGAATATAATCAAACGCATTTTCGATGAAAATAATGACGAGACATTGAGATATTCGTTTTGTTCGTCGAAATCATGACGAGTTTTGATAATATTGAAAAACTTCCTCGAATCGTCGTTTTCGAAAGATAAATAAATGTAAATTGATAAATTCACAGTCGGCTTGGGTCAATTTTGTTTCAACGATTTAACCAATTTCGTGAAATTTCCTCGAACTTCCGGCTCCGAGGCTCGACGAGCTATTGAAACGAAGAGGACACACACGCGTAAGCGGTAATCGCTCGATGGAGGGTTTTTCGCCGGGTCACGCATCTGGGTCAGTGCAATGGCACCTGAGAGAACCGTGCGGGCGAACCACCCCAGCGCGGTTTAAACTCCTAAAAGGGTTATTATTTACTCCCTTCCTCGATCGATCAGCCATCGAATCCGCTTACGAGTCTGACAACGTCGAGCTATATAGCTTTTTTTTACGTACATTTTAGTTCTCCCACGTTGACAATTGGATCGACCGTTGCAATCAGTTCGCGAGGTTTAAACCGCTACGAGCCGACGATACGCCAACTAGAAACAAAATTCATGCATCGGCCATTCTCAGTGAAATTGTCGATTTTGAAAAAATTGTGAAGATTGGGTATTTTGAAAAATTTCAGACATGAAAAAACATAAAAAATAATTATTAATTTAATAATACTAATAATAATAACAATAATAATAATTCAACTACAATCATATTTTACTGATTGTCCAAGATTTAAATTTTTTGCGTACCAATGTTTTCTCGGAGACATGACTATATGCGTTCTAAATTGAACGAAAAAGTTTTCGCACGTTGATATCCGTCGTTACATTCGTTTCGATGAGCGTCGTTAAAACTTTGACTCAAATGGAATTAGCATCGCGGTTACGCGTTTCGTAACGAAGCACGCCGGTGAAATTTTTTGGATACGGTCAGCTCTTTTATCGTCACCGACGACGACGAGGTACGGGCCACGTCGATCCCCGAGTGTGTACCACGCGAAAGCGGAGATTTTGATGGTGCTTTCGTCGTTCGCTGACTCCAACCGGCTCGTTGGATCGATGCATGCACTATGAAAGCCTATATAGCCATATATGGGCTATTTCATGCTAAATTGATCTATTTTTACAATTTCACTCTCTTCGTGAAAATTACGACACCAAAACATTGAAAACTTTGACGACAACTAATTCAAACATAGAATGAGAAAAAAATTATGTAATTATTGTAAAAGCAAACTCGAGAAGATTTTGTCGACGTGAAGAATTGTTTCGTTTTTCGTAGAACGACCCGTGTATAAAATCGCTGGTTAACATTATATTTCATGGGGCAATTTCTATCTCTCGGTAGAATAAAAAAGGAGATCTCACGCATCGTTATCAACCCTGTACAAGGCGATTGGGTTTGTTCACGTTTGTTTGGGTTTGAGGGACCAAGAGCCTGTAGCGACCCGATCCTTAGAATATATATATTTATAGAGAGAGAGAGAGAGAGAGAGAGAGAAGTTGAAGCAGAAGCATTTCCAAAGAACATTACGCGGCGGTCGCCAGACAACCGGAGCCACGGCGCCTTTCGGTCTAGCCAAATAAAAGCCGGAAAGTCGCGAGGATGCGCCCTTCATATCCCCCCAGCGAGGGGAATTACGATCCCGCACGCCCCGATAACACGCGCTCTATATTGGGGTTACGTCCGACTGGATCGTTCCCAGAGCGAGAGAGAGAGGAAGAAAGAGAGGGGGCGAGAGGGAGGGAGAGAGAATACATATCGCACAGTGACTCAACAACAGTCAACGACGTCGAACCTCGCTCTCTGTCATTCTCGCATTCATCCGTGTGCTCGGTGGATCGAGGAGGGCACGGACCAGACAAGCAGTCGTGTGGTCACTGATCTCGCGAACAAAAATAAATTCTCCGAGCGGTCCATGGACGCTTCGAGGGTCGAAAAAAAAACTGTCGCACCAGAATTGTCACTGATAAATTCTTTTTTCGAATCAAATTTTTCATTGTAATGAAATTTATTTGAAAAAAAAGAGATTTTATTAAAATATAATTATTTTATAACAATCATTCTGATGAAAAATCGGCTGGCACCAAAATTGCCACTCTGATAAATTGTTTGTCAAACCATTTTCTTTATTTTAATGAAATAAGGTAAAAACAAAGAAAAAAGATTTTAATGAAATGTAATTATATTACAACGATTATTCTCGTACGAGCGATTGAATATTTATTAAAATACATTTTCATATTTCAGTGAAATAAATATTCCAATATAATTGAATTTAAGTATTCGAGCTTTTTTGTATCGTCGGCCTTTGTCATATCACGTTCTGCCTCCGTGTTCTATAATATCGCATGAAGGGCTACCGAGAGAATACGTGGGATTGGATTCTACTAGGAACGATAGTATATATATATATATATGTACTATCGTTCCTAGTATATATATATATTGTACGTATGAACCTTATTGAATTGCTGGTCATGACTCTGGTCACCATCGTACATATATATGACTTCTATCGATATATATATATCGATAGAAGCCAAGTGATGCCCAACAGTTTGCTGTTCTGTACAACAGAATCAAGATATTGCGAGACGAATATATCAAAATCACGCAAATATGTTTTCCCCTATATAAAAATCTTTAAAGCTGCATATTAAATTACCAATTCCATCAGAAATTTGATATTAATTAATTCAATTTAAAAAAAAAAACCTTTATATCATTTTTGTCCGATCAACGGTAAAAAGTTGGCAAAATAGAATAATAACGATTACCTACTAATTACTTTTCCGATTTTCCTTTGTATCGCATCGATATTAATAATACGAATAAACTTCAGCAGCTTGAGATAAAATCTTTTTTGCTGGATCGATAAAATAAAAATACCGAGAAGTTCTTCTGACAATGAGAGCAAGCTTTTTATTTTTCGTTTCGTTCACGTGGCTTGACTTCGCGCTGATGACCTTTTTTTTCGCTTTCCGTGTATCGTTCGATCGGGACATTCACTCGTGCAACCTCGTAAAACCCTACAACGAGAGGACGTAGATATATATATATATATAAATAATTGAAAAAAAGTACGTAGCGACGGAACTAGCGCCGCGAGCTCCTTTACGTCGTTGACCCATAAAATCAACGGCTGTAGGTACTTCATCCTCGCTGCATTTTGCGACCTCTCTCTTATCCTCCCCTTTTCAAACACAAACGAACAAAACGCGATTTCCGATTTTTCGTCAAACGACGCTCGCAAGTAAAAAAAATCGATTTTTCATTTTCCTGTTTTTTTTTCATCGTTCATCCGACTCATCGTGCGATACCAGCTATCGTAATATTCTTATATCGCCATTATTCGTAAATTTTATAAAAATTACACTTAGCCTTTGTATCGACCAATCTTACTAATTAACAAACAAACAATTAAATATTTTGATTACTTTTTGTCAGAAAATGTTATTTATACGTCGTATCGTTTACTCGACAGTCGTAAGACGCATCGAACAAAACATTACGTTATCAAGACGAGTAGGGAAGCGCGCAAATCCGTTGAGTCCCGGAAAGCGATTCGATCGCGCTATTCCCACTTACGCGTAAGCGACGTGGCTAGAGACGCCGGTATAGGGAGAAAAGCTTCGAGAGAAAGTGCGAGTCGAGCTTCCAAGCGAAAAGTGATCCGAGAGAATGTCGCATTGTGGTCCAGTGGATTATTGCGTAGTGGGGAAACTCCACCGTTGTAACGTTGCCCTTTCTTGCACAAATTCCTCATCCTCGAAAGCTCTCTCTCTCTCTCTCGTTGACTATCACTCACGCGCTCGTTCCCTTACGCCGTCGGCCAGTTATCGCGTCTTCCACGCGGCTGATTCATCTCTCTCGATTCCCACGAGCATCAAGACGTATCTTTATACATTCTAAATTTATATATATATATAGAGTCAAATCGATTCCATTTCTATTTCAGATTCGTCTCGACTTGTAAACAAGTTTTTCAAGACGGCGAACATCTCTTTTACTGGGCTTCTTTTTGTCGATCGATATTCCTAAAAAAAAGTTCACTGCTTTTTTAATCTACTCTATAATAAAAGTTCCTACGAGAATACAAATTTTACTATTTTCCTGCTTTCCCTCCTCCTCCCTGTACTTTCGAAAAATTATTCGTCTCTCGAGAACCAATTCTCTCTTCGCTAATTAATCAAAACCGCCCATTCCCTTTCCGCCCAATTAACCAGCGCAATAAAATCTCATACACGCAAACTCCCATAATTTTTAAATACAAACATCCGTCACTCGTCGTTAACGAGCTTCGTCGCTTTTGTGCTTGCAGAAAATTACGAGAAGCCGGATCCGGACGTCATGAAATTAAACCTCATCGTTCCCACCACCCCTTGGACGCCTTGTAAACAAAAAGCTCTTCGTCAAAAATCATTCCGAATGAAAAATTCAATCTTGCGGTTGACGAATAGGTTGATAAAAGGCAGGAGAGTGAGATGTATATATACGTTTTTTCCGAGGATAGAGGAGGAGGTCGGTCGAAACGGCTCGACTAGCGAGCTGTTCCCTCGCGAGCCCTGTGCGCGGCAGTAGAAACGCAGGCTCGCGAGGTTCTACCGGAGTCGACTGGGAAGGGTGGGGGGGAGGTCGAGGAGGAGTAGGGGGCGGGAAGGGGGAGGGGGATGGAGAGATTGTCACATGTATATATATATATATAGAAATAGAGCGAGAGCGACGCGAGCATCTCGCAAAGCTGAGGTGGCTCTGTGGGGTATGGAGGGAGAGGGGTGGAGGGCGGGGGTTGACGCGGAGGACCATCCAGCGGCAGGGGGTCTGGAATCCGTGGCTCTGGAAGAGCGGTTGTTCTCGTGGATGTCGGGACTCAGTAGTACGCTATCGCCCACGCACGTAGTACGCACGGCGTCTCCACCACCCACGTGTGTGTGTGTGTGCCGCGCGCGCGTGTGTATGTGTGTGTGTGTGTGCGGGCGCGTTAGTGCCGAGGAGCGCGCGAGCTCGTCGTAAAATCGACGTTGACATCGAGACAAGCGGGGTTGAAAAAAAAAGAAAAAAAACGATTTTTATTGTTTCGTAAAATTGGAATTTGGAAGGAACGACACGCGGGAAGACGATCGGTATCGGGACGTTAAGACGAAGAGGAAGGAGCGAAGGAGAATAAAAGACGCGGGCGCCCGCGCGCGCGAACGTTCGAAAGAAAATACGATTTTTGTTCGTTTTCTTTTTTTTTTGCTCGCAAAGTTTTTCCCTCGACAAGTTTTTCCGTTCATTTTTATTCGTAAATTTGATCTCGCTATAGGGTGGAAAGACAATCTTCGATGTCAATGGTCGTTTCGTCGATCGCGATAAAACTCCAGTTGTCGATCGATCGCGAATATTTTGCGTTTCGTGAGAGACGCGCTCGTCGTTTTTTTCTTTACGGGGGATTGGTATTATGGTAAAGTTTAAGATGAAATCGAGTCACGAAAATCGTCGGCGTTGCGCGGAACAACGGGAGACGATCAACGACGTCCGTTCAGCGAACGAACTTCGGCAACGATCGTGCAACAACTGATCGAGCACAACCGCCGCGGCGCTCGTATGGCAGCGTTACGGGAAAACACGAGATAATACACCGTACGATTGTCGTATCGCTCGAGGAACCAACGTGCCCGACGTAAAACCTTTTCTCGTCGTTCTCGAATCATCCAAGAGCTCCTCGTAAAAATAGTAAGTAAATATTTCATTTACTTCAAATCTACCGATCGTTCTCCCATTATCGAGGGCTGCGGTATTCGACAATTGAGCAAACGATAAATAACTGATCAATTCTGAATAATAATTAATCAATTGAATTATAAATTATTTAATAATGTAAAAAGGAAAAAAAAATTTTAATAGAAAATTTTTTTTTTATATATTGTTTTTTAATTACATTGTATGAAGGGTGGGATTTGTGTAAGTGGAGGGTGACGCGCGAAAGTAGCAAACTGTGGGGTGTGCCACTCGACTAAGAGTTATACACTTCGCGCAAAAAGAAAAAAGATCGATGATAAAAGGTGAAAAAAAGTTCTGTCGTTTAAAAATAAAGCTCGAACGATGGAGGAGAGGGGGTAGGGGGTGGGGGATATGAAAAGTAGCTCTCGTATAATAAAGTACGGATCTTAGGTTCGCCGATGTGGAAAAAGTCGAAGCACAACCTGGCGAAAAAAAATCTTGGGGTAATTGCGAGGGTTGCTTCGATCGGCATTAAAGACCGCTAGGGGTTGAGGGTGGTGGGAGGCTTGGCCTCTCTATCTCTCGCTTTCCGAACAGGGTGAGCGGAGGGCGTTCTCGAGAGTCTCTTCGACGCGTCGCAGTCGTATATCTATCGTATCAAAGTGGATATCCGACTGGCGAAGATCTTTGATGTTATCACGTTCGAAACGAGCCGAGGGTGGTGATCGAGAGCTTTGCCCTTGGCCATTTCCAAATTGATACGTCGACGTCGAGCTCGGGCAAACGAATGTGTTTATTTATATCGCGAGCTCGCGTCGAAAACTATTTTATATATTTTCTATTCATCTCCGGTTTAAAAATTATTTAAACGTTGAGAATAATTAATTAATTACTTAAATTTTTTTTGAATGAATTTAAAAAAAAATTAATTTCGTTATTTGAACCGAGACAGAGTTCTTCAAAATTCTCCTTCGCCCAATTAACATACGTTCGAAAGTCCGTTTCGATATCGCGCTAGGACCTGGGGAGAAGGAGGTTCGTCGAGGGTGAGGATGCAAAGGGGTAGGAATACGTAAAAATGCGGGCTCGTCGAAAACCGCTTGAAAATTGCATTCGCCCCTCCTCCCGGGATCGTTCGCGTCGTTACTTCGACCCTTTGAATAAATCGATCTCCGTCTCTCGTCCAATAATTTTTTTTTTATAATTACCATGTCAACATTCGTACTTTTCCAAAACCGTCAAGATCCTGCTGTTTAGTAATAAAATTCTCGCAATTGGTTTGTTCAACCCCACGATAATTCGTCCGATAAAAACTAATTTAATTGCGTAAGATTAAATGCAGTTTTTCTAGAACATAAAGGCGAGAAATATTGCCACTCTGTCGAATCTTCCAAAAATATTACATACGTTTTGATATCGCTTAAGATGTCTTTCCCTCGGTCCGGTGTCGAGCGAAATTTATGCGACGATTCGTCGCGAATAAAGCTCATACCTCGTCGTATAGACAAACTCCGTATTCACGAAGTCGTCGTTTTTTTCCCACGTTTCCGTTCTTCGTGTAACATAGAAAATTCCAGGAGATACATGTCGAGGGTAACCCGCAGGATATTAAAAACGAAGGGCAGAGAGGGGGTGTCTTCCGAGCGAGAGACGTTTATAACGTTATAGAAAAGAAGCGCGAGGGAAAATATTTGACAACGGTCGGCGACGCAGTGGACAGAGCGAGAGTCGGGGCGCCTCTTCGTTGATAAAAAAACCACCCTATTTAACCGATCTCGTATAAAAGCGATTATATATCACATGGATATCAAATATATGCGCTGAAAATTTTTTTTTTCTTTTTTCCTAACTACGTAGATTTTTCTTTCAACCGCTGACCGTACCGCCGAAACGTGATCTGGCTTTTTAACGAATTCCTTGGCGAATGAGGGAGGGGGATGATTTTTTTTCGACCCTTTGTAAGCGCTTCAAAAGAACTTTTTGCCGTCACGCTCTCTCTCTCTCTCTTTCTCTTCCTTCGTTTCGCGCACGATATAAATATATCGGTGTATATACTTTGGTATCCATTTGCCGTAACGGGACAGCAACGATCGTATCGTCTTTCTTCTCGACTTGGCACGAAGCGATCTCGCGGCATTAAAGCTTTTTGTAAAAAAAAAAAAAAAAAAAAAAAAAAGAAAGGAGATAGACGCTACTATCGAGGGGTAAGAAAATTCCATGCAAGCCGGTGAGATAAGTGTGCGGTCGATGTGGAAAGTCGGGAATGAAAAAGCTAACACGAGTCTCCATTTTCAACCCCTGTTATACGTCTTTTTTCGATACGACGTACTCAACTCCCCCCCCCCCCCCTCCCCCGATTCACTCTCTGATCTTCTGTCCCTTATTATGGTCCAACGGATAACATTAAATCTTACGATAGATACGTATATATTTATATTCGTCAAACTGTACCGATAAGCGATCGGATTACGCTGGAAAACCCCCAAACCACGCCCGCAATTTATTTCCGATCGAAGGAATTTCTTCTTTCGAGCATTGATCTTCCTCCCCTGTCTTTTCCATCCGCTTACGTTCTCGACGAGTTTTTTTTCAACCCTTGAAGATCGAACATCTTTTTTCACCCTCGTTACAATTTTTCTTTTGTACCTGAGAATTTCGTAGGATAAACATTTTTTTCTTAACGGCGTTCTGCTTCTCAAATTTTATTTTAATCATTAATTTTTGCGAAATTTTCAACGACCCTCGTTTTACCCTCTTGAAAATTCTCATTCTCTTTATCGACGTATCTTCGGAGCATCCGGGCCGCACGGTGAAATCTTTCTCGCTCTCTTTTTCTCACTCCATAGTCGCGGTCTCGGGATTCTCGTCGCAGCTTCTCCGTTCGTATCCCGAAAGAGAATAAAGTTCTTTGAAAAGTTGGACAAGGCGAAAACGAACGGCTATACCGGCCAGCCACGTATATACGATAGATTTTCTCGTTTCTTTGTCAAAGCCGTTGGCGAGCAGTTGTATCGCCCACCGAGATTTGGGATTTCTCTAGCTGGCTATTCTTATCGAACTCGCTAAAGGGTAGTTTCGCTTCACGTGTATATATATATATATGATGAAGAATATACTTTTGCTTCGTTTTACGTAGATATAGATCCGAGTTAGGTACAAAGTACGGTACGGTGCAGTAAAGCTTGCACACGTGATATTCGAACGAATCCCGGATGGAGCATGAGAGAAAGTGGATTGGTATATATACAGAGAGGGGGCTGGGGGAGGGAGGTGGGGGAGGAGGAGAGAAAAGAAGAGATGAGAGGGAGACTGCTTTCTCGAGGAAGTCTGTCTAGGGTCCATGGTGAAGATTCCGCGAGACCGTAGATAAAACCGGTGAAAAATCCAGTTCGCGGAAGGGTCGCAAAAGCAAGAAGAGAAAATAAAAAAACCACAAAGGGATTAAAGAGAGAAGAAGAGAAGATATTCACCGTGGTTCAAAGAGCGTTTTATTTTGTTCACGTTGTTTTTATTTTTTTTTTATTATTATCTTCACGAAAGTTGAGTGGAGAAAAAGAAATTCACTCGATCGTTATATTGTACCCCGAACTTTTTTGGACATCTACGTCGCAGCGTGGAGCCAATAACGAGATTAAAACTGGAAAAGATTGGAGGAAAAAGTGAGAGACGGGACGATGATATTTCAAGTGGGGGGTGAACGGCACGACGGGAGTTATTGTTGCTGGATTTGACAGATTTGCGACGATGATATCGCGGCGCGATTCATCCCCCTCGACTAAAGCACTCGTCGCTAATATATCGAGTCGATATAGAAGCATTTTCGTAATGGATATATGGAAACGATTGCGTTCCAGATAAACAAAATCACTGTTGTTCGAAAATATTCCCTCTCACTAACGGTAGTCAGCCGGGGGGGGGGGTGGGGTGGTGGTGAAGGGGAGGGTGAACGATCGAATATTAATTCGCCGAATACTCTACGTTAGGAGTTTCGATATCAACAACAACAATGGCAATAACAACAATAACATCAATAACGACAATAAGAACGATAATAATAGCAACAATAACAAGGACGATAATAATAATAATAATAGCAACAACAACAATAACGAGAATAATAATAATAATTTACTATATAGCCGAAGCTCTGACGGAAATCGATTCTGGATGTTCTCGAAAAATTTTCTTCGCTTGGTTTCCGCTTACATAGGACTCGGCAGTCTCACTTTTTCTGATTGAGAAAGCCCTTTGTATTCCATTATCTCTATCTCTTTCTCTCTCTCTCTCTCTCTCTCTCTCCGTTATACACTCACCGGAAGAGATTTATAAACGTCGAACTAAAATGACGAGAAGATAAGAGAAATCCCGTATATCGTCCTCGAATGACCTCGTTATTTTACCGAATCGATGCACGGTAAACATATTTATTTCGAGTCGCGGAACGAACGTACGAAAAGCAAAACAAAAAATGAAAATAAAAAATAAAATTCGCCTCGTGAAATATCAGCGCGAGGTACAATCCGCAGTGTGGGTTCGACAGGCGGGCCCACGGTATCGACGTCAAACTTCGCAAGGATATAAATAGAATGGGAAAAATAAAAAATAAAAAATAAAACGAAAAATGATGAATAAAAAAAAGGAGAGGTATGCGCTCGAAGAGAACGCCTAAAAGCCAAAACGAGAGAGAGAGGGAGACAGCACCAGGGGACAGTCGTGATTTATAGGGTGCGCGGATTCGAAAGCGTAATTTGATTCATGGCTATGCCGATGACTCCGTAACGCGTCGCTGCCGAACTCCACGCGTTCCAACGTGACCGCGCTACAGCTGGAAGGTCGACAATTTTTTTTTCTTTATCTCGACATTTTTTCTCATTTTTTTTAACACGAGCTCGAAAAAATGATAAAATCATGATGAGAGAAGGGTCGCGTATGCACAGAACTTATCGATACATCCGCGTATGCGCGCACGTGTTTATTATTATTGTTTAAACGCGCGTGTTCCTAGAGCATGATGTATAAGCGATGTTTATACAGGCGTAACAAATTTCCGGTGAAGATTTCGTCGCAAAAAGGGAATCGCTCGACGATCAATCATCGAACGTCTCTGAGGGAAAGTGGGACACCGCGACATCTTTACTTTCGGAGAAATCCCGTATAAACGAGGATACGTAACGACGACGATATTTCAGGGAGGTCCTTTAGAAAAGGAAGCTGTACAGACTGAGGTTATATTCGATTTCTATTCAGTCCTCTTAGCGCTTAAGGTCGACTTAATGTCAAAAGGGCGAGATTCGTTCTCCTCAAGAAGTACTACATACGCCCTTTTTTATTATCAGTACATTAATAAAATTTTGCTAGAGCCTATCTTTGTCGTTTAGTCTTCTTATTCCACTTTAGCCCGCTTTTCTTTTCGCACCGACGTTATGATATTCTTGAGATCATCGTGTCACGTTCCTGGATTAGAGAGAGAGAGAGAGAGGGAGAGAAAAGAGCTTTTCAAAGGATCGAGGATGAGGACACGTGAGGATGAGGCAATAATCTCGCTCTCTATATTACATGCGTATTTTTTTTCATTTATACAGTTTTTTTCCGTTTTTTCTTGATATTAACAGGCGCGTTGATAACGATATAAAGACGAATCGTATCGACTCGCGTTCGCGCCTTTTCTCGTGAATCATCTCTAGTCAGTGTAAGACGGATAAAACGGCTTGAAATTATCGGACGGATCTATTTTTGTCCGGTTGAAGATTTTTGCAGATTAATTAACGTCGTATAAAATAGAAGGGTAATTTTCTTTTCTTTTCTTATTTTTTATATTTTTTCTGTTATCGTGGCGAAGCTACGCACAGATTTACCCAAGAGGGTAAGAAAGAAGGTCGAGGGCTTGAGGAAGGTTGAGGAACTAATTAAATTCTCGTAAACGTCGAGCGAGAGTGATAAAGACCGTTTTATACGTAAAAGTGAGAGGAACGGTTTGCAAGAAGTTTTCCTAAAAGGGGGCTCTCTCGTCGACAACGAGAAAATTGATTCAATTTACTGCAATAACGACCTGGCCCCTTTCGTGGCTTCCTACTGTTGCGAAGATTTTCTTCTCTAGCGTCGAGACAAACGAACAATATCTCTTCAACATTTTGCAAGATTCGATTTTCATTTCTCCCCTTAAAAGTAACGTAAACAAAACGTTTTCACGTATATCGTAAATATCTTTAGCTTTGTTCTCAAACGGAAATCGGTTATTTAGTCGAGAAACTGGAGCAACGTGGAAATCGAATGGCGATTTTGAACGAGGTCGACTCGAGGTCGTGATTCGATCGATCGTAACAATCACACCGACAAGGTCAAAGAAGGATGCAAATTGTCAAGACGAACTTATTATTACTGCGAAGCTTTTCGTTCGAAGCGCGTATCACCGATTGCTGCTATTCGCTCTCGGTACTAATTGCCCGACGAACGAACTAATTAATGGCACGATATCTGTCTTTACCGTACATAGCGTAGTGTGCCGCTCAGGTGGCTAACGAAGCAACGCCGAATAGACCTTGAATGGGAATTGTGGGTAAAGGAGTGAAAGCCGCCGAAATGTGTATACATTATATATATATATATATATATATATATATATATATATATATATATATATATATATATATATATATATATATATATATATATATATATATATATAAGAGCATTGGGCAACATATTAGCAGTTCGTGGAATATACCTCAAATCTTCAATCACATACGACGACTAAATACCAAGCAGCTTTTCGACTATTCTCTCGCCAGTTGTTAGAGGAGCTGTACAAGGACGTAATCTTCTTTATTTTTTATTAATCAAGTGACCGTAAATATATTAACGATATAATTGTAGAAATATCGTTAGGTTGAATTTGCATTAATTTAATTAATTCAATTATCGTCGGAACTCAATTTATATTAACAGGACGTAAACTAAAATTCCTGTTCCGTGGATCGCATCGCGGTTGAGCTTTGATTAATCACTCGACGAGATGTGGTTCACACGCACGTGTGACCTAAAATTATTATTCGTAGACAACTGTCGTTTATATTAAATACTTTAACCCAACTACCATAAATATAAATTTGTCTCGGAGTTAGAACACTTTGGAAAATTTTAGTCTCAAACTAGCATCGACTACGTACCAACGAAGTCGATCTCGATGGGAAATAATCAATTTTTCGGAAAATATTCAGCCGGTTTTAAGATCGCTAAAGTAAAAAGTGCATATAGAAAAAAAACGTAATTTTAGTGAAGTTATTAAGATTATTCTCGATTATTAAATTTCTATTTTTATTATCTTCCCATTGATGAACCTCGTAATAATTTATTGAATTGTCAATTTTTGTGGGCGAGTATTATACATACCAATCGACGCCCTCAAATATCGAATATACCTATATACCCCAAATTATATGTATAGTGGGTGAATATAATAGAGCGAGGAGTGTACAGCTGGACAAAGGATAATCCGACTGCTGGTTCCCAATAATTATGCGTACGTACTTTGAACACCCCCTCCTCGCTCTACCTCTAGTTTACACAAAGTACGTGCGTAGATTGTGCAGCGTATACTACAACACGTTATATGCGAGGATGACGCCCTCCGCGTGCATCACGCACCAATACACCTAAATTTTAAAGCTCACATACAGCGAAGCTCGAGAATGCCTGGAACGATCTTCGTAACCACTTACGTGCGTGCGAACTTCGTCCCTGTGTCGTAAAAAGTATACACCCATGCGGACACACACAGTCTCGTACATAGATTATAGGCACTTACAGAAAATTGGCCCCGCAGTCATTTCGTCGCCGTTTCTAACTCGTTCGCTTTATGAATAAATGAGTTGGAAAAGCAGGATGAGCGGGGGACTGTCGACTCGGGATATCTATGCGCGTTCACTGAACGTCCCATAGAAATATAGAGCCCGGCGGAATTTTAGTTTCGGTAAAAAAAAAATTCGAATATTCGAAAATTTTGTTTTGTGATTTTATGATTTTTCTTTTTCTTGGAAAATAAATATTTGTATGGAATTGAACGAATATGTTGTAGCTGGAAAATAAAGCGAGAGCCTTTTTTTGTATTTGAACGAGATTTCGCTTGGAACATCGTTTTTCATGTCTTTTTTAAATTTCGTTGGCTGTCTGACCCGCACTTGCTGATTCTACTTGCCCGCAGCCGGCCGTTTCACGAGCTTCTCTCTCTCTCTCTCTCTCTCTGGACGATCGAACGTTATGTCCTTTATGTCGTGGAAAAGTAACTCAAAAATTTCTCGACACTCGAGGGAAGAGAACGTGGGGATGTAAAATGCATTTCTCAAACGCGATATCTTGTGACAGAAGAGATTTTGGACCTGCTGTGACAAATTGATATAAAATATACAAATGGGAATATAAAGCCCGTGACACCCGGTCGCTCGTCAGACGGTAATATATTTCGACCATCAGAGCCACGAGAGACACTAAATATTATATTTACCTTTGCCGGATAATTTATTTCAAATTTATACGTACAGTAGAATTTCGCCCGGAAGTTTTGAAAATTTGAGTAAATGTGAATTAATTCAAGTCGCGTGGGGTAATGCGGCTCGTTCGACAATTCGTGACTCAGGCATCGAAGAGAACGCTTTCTATCTTTAAGCAACATCTCTGGCGATGGGAAGATTTTTCAAAAATTGTTCCTTCTCTGTTCCAGCTATCGCAATGTCGAGAAAAGAGATCCGGGACGGTGGTACGAGTCCAACTTATCAGCCCAGGTAGGTGATAAAAAAGTGAACCACTCGTTGCGTTTCGTGATTTAGCGTCGGTCATCGAATCTACTCGCCTCTCGAGTAATCTTTTCTATCGTAAAAAATTTCAACTCGAGGTATAGCGCGACTAAAATCGAGTAAATTTTCGAACGCCCTCCCTTCACCTTCATTAATTAATTACAAACGCAAAGCACTGTCCTCAAAGCCGAAACGACCTACTCAACCCTCGTACCTAGTCGCTTGCGCCTCACTTTCGTCCTGGGGACGCAACGGGCGCTTTTAATGCCGGTCTAGAACCCTCCCGGGCGCTTATGACCCCTAGCTTGCGGTTTATTAAATTCTCTTGATGAAATTATCCGGAGCGACTGGACCGGACGTCTAGTCGTTTTGCCCAGACCTTTCGACTGCCATCCGCCATTAAGACGTGTGGCGTTGACTCTTCTTTTTATGTTTTCTTTCGACATCATCGTTATTTTGGGAAACATAAATAAATATTAAAAGAAAGACAATAATAATAATAATTTTTTTTTACAAAAAACTTATTCTTTTATCATTGCTATAAAGTTATCGATCGAGGCAGCTCGAAGCTGCCTTCCTCCCGTGTTATGCGTCCTTAAGAAGAATTTATCCGCGTGTAAAAGACCGGAAACGAGGGACGATGGCCATCGGGGTTGTAAATTTACGCGCGATTTATCGTACGAGATTCTCGTATAACGGTGGGAGCATTTGTTACAGACAGTGCAGAACTAACAGCGTCGGACTTCCGACTCGTGGATCTCTTCTACCGGAACCACCGCCCACCGGAAGTCGTCGTCATCCACCTATACCACGACGTCATTCCGTGACACCCACGGTACGTTAACGATATTACGAACGAGTTGACGATAAAACGAGGAATAAAATATATCGCGCTTGTAACTCTTGATAATAATCATAATAATTATTTATAAGAAAAATATAGCTAATTAATTACATTAAAATCAACATACGATGAAAATCTTAGCAGTTCCATGTTTCTAGGAATTTTTACAATTCGTAGTGAGTTACACGGAAAAGTACCAGCGTCGACATACACACACTCGCGTCAATCGCGAACAATCACACCGAATCTCCGGCGACCGAAGCTGAGAACACACCTACACGAACACGAGAAATAGGTACACGTTTTACGAACCCAGATTTAAAAGCGATCGTATGAAAAAATTGAATTAATTACGATCGACTTAATCGTTTGTATTTGATTACAAGAACCCGAGGCAAATAATTTCTTTTTTTTTATATGAAAATTTAACATCGTAATTACATTAAATTTACACAGATTTTTGTTCGATGGTACATGTGCAAACACACTAGATTGATACGATAACGTATCGATATCGTCGATATCGAGGGAACAGAGAGCAGTACATTTTGCGGTCGTTTGTACGATTCGGGTCAAACACGCGGCCCTCTGTCTCTCTCTGTATCGCCGATACGTAAATTTCGATCTACCCTGAATTTTCCATACGCTGGAGTCGAAATTGAAACAAATGAGAGTCGTCGATGAGCGCGACTACGAATGCCGACCGGAGATCATCATTTTAGCTTTTTCGGTGTGGAATTGATGAAATCGTGTGCGATGAAGCGTTTGACGAAAATCCTTGAAAGCGAGAAATCTCCCGGAGCTACCCCCCCCCCCTCTCTCTCATTCTTTCTCTGTTTGTACCATTCGTATATATGAACGTGTTTGTTGGTAAGTTTGCCCGAAAAGTCTCGAATTGTGTCCATGAGAGCTTTCGGTAGTTTCCGGATTCGATTGTCCCGCTTTGAAGTAGTTGACCCGTTCTTATCGAACGTATCCTAACGCTTCGTCGAACTCCGTATACGTCGATTCGATTATTTAACATTTCTGAAGATAAAATAATGTAAATTGATTAAATTAAATGTTAAAATAACGAAGAGGAAAAACATAAGCCAATAGATCGGATTTTGTGAATATTGTAATCAGGTAGCGCCACCACCGATACCGCTGAGGCCACCGATCCCGGAGCGAAGGATAAACGAGAGACCGGTATTTCTAATTCGCAAAGGTAGCGGAGCGACGTCGACGAACGAGCAGGGAAATTCAAGCGCAAGAAGAAATGAGGACGCGAGAAAAACCAACGAGACGATCGCAACGAAGAACAAGACGAGTAACGTCGAGACGAAGCGAGGGAGCGTCGACACCACGAACTACTGGACAGCGACCGGTAACGAATCGAACAACGCCGATAAATTGATCGATCTCGGCTCGTCCAGGAACGACGATCGAGTCAACAAGGAAAATTCCGTTACGTATTCGTCCTCGGGAAGCGTAAAAGCCGTCGTCGGCGGAAATGTCGCGCCAACGGACACCGAGAGACGCGTATTCGTGCCTGATTTTTCTGAGAATTTCGACGAGAGACCGGCCGAGCTTCAATTCAAATCGAGCTTCGAGGAGCTCAGAAAAGTTTCGCGCGATCTTGAGAAACGATTGCACGAGGGTATCGTGAGAAACGTCATTGTAGGTGGGAGCGATCAAAATGGCGGCGGGGATTTACAAAATGGACGAACCAGCGGGAAAGTTGTACACTGGGACGTCAAAGTTCCTAGCACGAAAAACGGCAGGTTCGTTATAATTCTCTCCCTTTTCAACAATTTTCATAATTCGCCGAGTTACTTTTCAAATTTAACTTACTTCGAGAAAGAATTGTTTCTTTAATTAATCAAAGTTTCATCAATTTTTCTTTTAATCAATCAACATTTTTGATATTTGTTAATTAAAAATGAGATTAATATCTTGATACAATTTGAAAAATAATTTTCGTGACGTCGAGTGCAACATTCGGTGAGGAATTACTGTGGGTAGTAGTCGAGATTCTCGTGGGTGTTGATCGATCCTTCCCGTCTTGAGCGTATGCTCGGGGAGCAGGTGTCGGAAATGCGCGCTGGCGTCGCGAGAGCGACCACGAGAAATATAGTACCCCTCCTTCCATTCTCATACACACGCCGACACTCACATAGAGAGCTTGGTAGTCGCACACCCTGAAAGTCCGGGATTATTGGGCCGCAGGACCGAGATTAGTCGGAAGTTTGGACGACCGCCCAATGTATATCAGAATTTCCTGGTCTTGCTCTAGCTCGCTCCTGGAAAATCGGAATTGCCCGAACGTGCGCTTCCGATTTTGTCCACAAGCCGCAAGGGTTATTCTCCCTCGTCTCACCCGTCACGATGAACATTCTCGTGTCTCTTCGTTATTCGAAATTTCTCGTTTCAAAACCGTAAAAAAAAATCTTTGCCTCACTTTTCACGTTCAGACTTCAACGCGAGAGATCGAGTTTCCCAGTGGATAGCGAGGACTCTACGTTAGAGCCGAGAAAGCGTCAGGACTCGATAATCGGTCGACCACCGCGCGCTCTGCCGTTCGAGGATGTCGCAGCGCCAAAGTTCGACGTTTTCTCGAGTCCAATAAGCATACGCCGCGAGGCGGAGAAGAGATCAAAGTTCGAAGCACTTCAAGCGGCTTCGAGAAGCTTGGAGAATCGACTGTTGGTGAGCGGACGGGAGGACACGGGACACCAGAGGTTGCAGAAGATCGAGAAAC
Source organism: Netelia inedita (assembly GCA_964017225.1). Taxonomy (NCBI): domain Eukaryota; kingdom Metazoa; phylum Arthropoda; class Insecta; order Hymenoptera; family Ichneumonidae; genus Netelia; species Netelia inedita. Next base: position 1,731,450 of record OZ024922.1, on the reverse strand, counting down.
GTTTTCAAGCTTGCGCGTCGAGTAAGCTCGAGGATCCTTCACGCGAGCATCAGCAGTATCAGCAGCAGCCGAGAGGAAAGTACGATGCGGATATGGAGAGAGCGAGGAACATGCTCCAGGGCAATCAGAAGAACGAGATAAAGAGCGTGTGCGAGAGATTGACCGTTGACAAGTTGCCGAAAGCGACGCAGACGAATCTTCCTCCACCGTTGAACACGATGTGTCAGAGTCCAGTGCCGAAGCCCATAAGCGTCAGACAGGACAGTAACGTCTCGTCCGACAGCTTCAGTCAGACGAGTTCGCCGAGTTACACGAGCAAAACGATGGAAGCACCTCTCTTGCCTCACAAGCACATCAATGGAAAAGTACCGGGTGAGTCGTGTAAATTTCCCCTACTCAACCCTCTTTCCTTCTTTGTCTTTGATTAAAGGCTTTTTTCGTTCCTGAACCGCTCGAACCTTCGAGGCTCTTAGTCTCGTTAAGACGGTTTTCCATTTAACGTAGAATTTCGTTCTCAGGCAGAGCACTCGCACCGGAAACGGACAATCCACCGGGCAGCCCGATCATAAAGTCGATGAGTATGCCGGCGAGTCTTCAGACAATCGCAAGGTTTCAGAGTGGCAGCAACATGTCGTTACATCACAGAGTGAGTTTCATCGGATATAGGATTTTACAGTCGCATCGTTGAAAGTGTCCATTGTCCATTGCTAGTGCAATTTTCCAAGGGTCGTTTTGCTGGAGGGCTTTAAACCTCCGGTATTACCCTATTACAAATTCTTGTTTTCTAGACAGTTTCTCTATTGCCTCTTGTACGTACCGTGACCTCTGGCTTCTCGTCCCTTTTGCCACTGTCAAACGGAAGCAGCCATTCAATAGCATCGTGTCTTTAGACCCATTCAATTAACCGGGAAACCTTAGCCGTTCCTTCTCTCTCTCTGTGTTCTCTCTGCTTTTCTTCATTCCTCTCTCTCTCTCTCCCTCCATCCTTGTGGCTAGTTTCACAAGTCGGGTACACTGTAAACGAGAATTGGTTCGCTTTCAACGTTTATTATTAGAACATTCATGAGTACCTCTTGTTGCGATGCTGTCGAGTTCCGTACGATTTCTAATGGCTCCCACGACTTCAATCGACACACCACACTACCATCCACCTCGTTTCACACTCTGGAAACCATTATGTACACCCACGTATATAATATAATAAGTACATTTCGCACTCTCGGACCCAGATAATCAGACGACCGAGCAGCCACTGCGTTACCCGTGGAAGGCTTCGATTTCGCTTCGCTCTGGTCCTCGTCAATGCAGTCGCACTCCTCGTATTCGCCGGTGGTCTCGCCGCCTACTTCAAATGTGAGTCGATAATACCACTCTGCGATATTGCTTTTTTAATTTTCTTTTTTACATTGTTTTTTTTTTAGGAATGAACACTGGTATAAACGTAGATACTTTATTTCAATGGCTGAACACCTCTCGTTGCATCGATAAAGTACACAGACTCTCTTTTCTTTTATTTTCATCGAGTTTTTTTCTATTCTTTTCGAAACTCATACAATTCGTTTCGTCCTATCTACGTACCTTATAGTCGAAAGGGGTTTTCCCCTTGTTCGATAGAAAGTGGCTGGTGGCTGATGCTCACCTTTTTCCTTCCTTTCCTTCGCAAATCCTGACAGGTTTTCTCAACGTCTCGAGTTTCCTCCGAAGGGGCGGTGAAGGCTCGTCGTAACAGCAACTTGACGTCGGTTCCTTCCAACTGACGTGTTCCGTACTCGAAACACGTTGATGTAGTATTGAATGTGTTTCGTCGAAATAGGTCGAGAACGAATCGTTTTATTGTTTTCTATTTTTTGCAGACAGCTTGTTTAGCCCAGGATCGAGCAGAGAAGGTTGTTCGAAGAGCATCGCTGATACAATATTTTCTGATTGACGTTTCAATACGCTTGATTCAAGATTAATTACATTTTATTTTCGATCCAGCGCTACGATGCAAAAGTTTGTTTATGCTTATCACAGTTTATGTATTGTTTATAAAATTCTTGTTTACAGCGAATCCCCGCGAAGTAACTAAAATTGAGAACAAGACGGTTTACACGACCACCGTCGCTTCCGTTCCCTCGAACATGAGACCAGTCGCCGAGTCTAAGAATCCAGCACCAGGAATTTGTCTACCCGTCATCGTCAACTTTTGCATCTACCACAAGGTAATAATTTTCCATGCTGAAAAGAAAAAATGAAAGGAAGATAATAAAAAAAACGGCATATACATCTTTGCTCCCGATCTTGAAGAGATAAGGCTGAGTTACATTCCTCTTTACGTTCAACTTTCAGAAATAACGCGACATTTCCTTACTGTGGCTTCCGTCTAGTCCCTTTAATAGAAAATGTTCCCTAGTCGTCAGAGAATTCCTGGTATTTTCGCAAAAGCGAGGATCCCGGACGGGTTCGTCTGGCTCGCGGTATTTCCGAGGAATCGCGAACGCTCTATGTGGAATTCTGTTTTATTTTCGGGCTATACGAGAGCGTATAACCGACACGTCCTCGAGCGAAGTAGACATTAGTCCCACTTGCGTCTTCCCCCGACGTGTCTTATGAGATATCTTCTATCGTTTTTTTCTCTCTTTCTTTTTCTCTATTACGGCACGTTTGCACCATCATGCTTTAGCCACATCGACGAAGATTCGAAATTCATGAGAATCGGTTGTAAACGAGTAACTTGGGTAGGCAGCACGCGCGTTGAAAAAGATTAACCAATACACTCGTTTCGAGGAAATGAGAAAAAAAGCGAAACGAATCTGGGCCACGTTTAATTCCCATCCCCTGATAAGATAAACGATATTGCCTGGTGGCTGGGGTTCGTTAAGAGCTTAATTACGTGTCCCTTCACCAGTTCCCTCCATACCCCTTTTGCTCTCGTTTGCTCGTTCGCCACTCGAGCGAAATGAGGAAATTACATTTTTTTGTTCATTCACTCGCTATATCGATATCTCACGGTGGACTTCGGGGAAAACGTTTCATGGGTGATTACCCGTTTACACGATTATTTGACGTACGGGGGTAGTTTTCGAGAATCCATGACGTATTCATTATTACACCATAACGAATGGCCAGATGCATATGTCATTTAAAATTTGCTCGACGGTGAGGTTTACGGCAGTCCCTACGAGGACACCGAACAATTTAGTTCGTTAGCTGCGATGATCGTATCTATAGCTACGATCGATTTTGCAGCTGAGCCCAATTCGTGGTAATCAAGCTATACGCGGCTTCGTAGCAAATTTGTGCATCGTTGTGCAGTCGGTTCCGAATGTACGGCAGAGTCGTTGCATAGTTTCCACTTTATCCCTTCGTTCCATACGTTCCGTGGCACGTAAACGCATAAATGCGAGGCAACTGGGGTAAATAGACCGTCGCATAAATACAAGTTGCACTCACGATAAATGCTCAAATTTTGCTAGCACGATGAGAACGACGATTCTCCTTCGTCAATAATTATAACTAAACCCTTTCAACATTTTATATACGAATGCTCAATTGGATCTTCCGATGTATATTGGATTGGTAAAAAAGTCATTGGAACAAAGAAAAAAAATCCATCGTTGCCAGCAGGGGGATTCGAACCCCGGACTCCTGTGTGGTAGTCCAGAGCGTAATCGACGGAACCAATGCAGTGATGATTTAACATAAGAACGTTTATTGCAACATTCCCTAATTATAAATTCCCAGGTCCATCATGCTCCAAATTCAAGATGGTCCTTTCTCGGGAAGATGCCTCTCTTCTCTTCGCTCACAAACTTGTAAACAATGTCTTTCTCGTACGATAACTCCCCCATTACTACACATTGTATAAATATATAGATAGTTATATATGCGTCCTTTCCACAATTTTGCGGTTTTCCAGATCCCCTACAATTTCACCGTCTTCCCGAACTACGTTGGGAATTTTGGCCAAAGAGACGCCCAGCACGAGCTCGAGCTTTACGACGCCGTCGTTGACGTAAGATGTTACGAGCTCGCGGCTCTCTTTCTCTGCAGTGTTTTCGTGCCTAAGTGCGGCACCAGGGGTCAGGCCGTTCCAACCTGTCGAAGTCTGTGCTCGCGTAAGTCTCCTCTTGCTTTTGTCGCGAAAGATAATGATTTTCCAGGAATAAGTCGCGAGGATTAAACGCGAAGATGTACTTGGTATCTTTATTATTATTATTATTATTATTATTATCTCAAGATTTTATTTCTCAATGTTCCAGAAACCATAAGACGCTGCGGTTTTTTCCTCAGAGTCTTCGGACTCGGTCTACCGGATTACATGGAATGCGATCTCTTTCCCGAGAACGCTGACTCGGACGTGTGCGTTGGTTATCACGAGGTCGTCGAGGCAGCGAAACGGGCCGAAAAGCCGGGTGAGCATGGAAGAATGAACTTTTATTTTTTTGCTGGCTCATGCAATTCGTCACATTTTCTCTATTTCTCCACTCTCTCTGTATTTGCTACACAACCCACGTAACTGTTCTACTGTACCAGTCTTCTTTGTATAAATATATATACGTTTATTTTTATCTCTTCACGAGAGGGTGAAGGATTCTGTCGCGAAGTGAGGGTCGTGCCGGGGAGCATGAGTGAAGAGCCGGGTAATTGAGGGATTAAAATAATCTCAGTACGACAGTTCAACGACGGGGCCGAGGGCGCGTGTGCGCAACGCTTCGAGAGATCTCGAGGGGGTGTTTATGTAACCCCGCAATTCTAGCTCATCGTTCATCCTCTCTCTTTCTCTCTCTCTCTCTCCCCATTTCTCTCATTCTCCTAACTATTATTTAAACTCGCGCAAAGTACTACGAGATTTCAGCCGAGTTGACGAAACTTTTAAGGGGGGCGTTGAACGTAATTTTGCCGGTTCCAAAGAAAAAACTTAATTCTTCAAATAAATTAAGCCTCCTTATCTTTCAAAAACTGTTATTATCTTATTAAAAATAAAAAAAATTATATTCCAATTTTAAAACGAGAATTTCAAATAGTCGAATTATGAAAAAAAGCTCTCGTTCGAGAATCACTCGTGTTTTTTCATTTTTCAACCCTTGGCACCCCCCTCGAGTACAGCAGTTTCGAAACGAGCGTGTCAGCCCATAAACTCATGGAGTATACGAGCGGAGGGGGAGGGGGGTTTGTGGCGCGGGCGTTAGTTTCCCGCGTTCCGTGTCTGTCGCACGGCTCGATACCGTCATCATTGTTTGTTCGCGGAACAAAAGCTGAGCCGGGCTTTCGCGAGGAAACAGAGCCGAGTCTGGGCTCTACCGAGCCAGCGTATAGAGCAAAGCTCGGGTTTCGTGACTCCGTGAATCCTGAGCTGGAAAGAACCGCTATTTATGCGAGGAAAATCTAGACCGAGATAATTTTTATCGCGAACTCTTTCAGTTCTTTTTCTTTTATATATTTCAGAATGAAACGGTAAAATTCTCACCTTTGAACTGAAATATTTTTCAATATTCCATTCCGAATGAAAATCTAAGAATTTTTTTTTATCATTTTTCTTGAAACTAAAAATTATTCACGCAGAGAATAATAGCGATCGACAAAGTACCGGAAGCGGGGTTAATTTTCAAGTTACCGTCCGTATTGTCGGACTCGCCATTATTCCATCTTGTCGGTGACCGTTGAGGGGTGCAAACGTTCCATACGCCATTTGCCTCCGCATTTTCTCTCTTTCCGGAGCCTCGCCATTGTTCGGCGGTAACGTCGGCACTCCTTCCTGTTTTGTTCGTTTCTAACCGACGTATTTCTCCACCTCGCCCCTTTCTCCTTCGTTCACGTCGTATCATTATTGTTCTCCAATTTATTCTCGGAAGCTCTCGCATGTACGACGAACCGTTATGGAAAGGAAATCGTGGGGAGGCGTTGGGCTACCGCAAACATTATCGAGATATTCGATTTCTCGCGATGTCGAGCTTTCAACGATAATTTAACGAGTGGGGGGGGGGGGGGATGAATTGCACCCGGTTGCACCGAAGCAATAATGACGCCGCGATAACGATCGCGGAATAGACAAGAACCTCGAGGAAAATCGGACGGTGCGCCCAAGATGCGCTCCTCTAAATTCTCACGGACCTCATTATAACCTCCCCGGAACTATAATAATATATCGCTCGATAGCGATTGCCACCTATATCACGTTACAACGCACGGTTCTACGTAGATTCTAATTTATCGCTTCGTTTGGCCCCATTGCCGTGCAATTAAGGGTAAATTGTTGGCTAAATTCTGGAACCTCCCAGTGTCCGCCGAACGGAGGACACTTGGGTAGGTCAAACGGAGGAGGGGGGGGGGGTGACGTTAGAAGAGATAGGAGCGAATATTTTCCTTTGCGCTCGATAAAAACTTCTAGAATGATATTCTTAACTTTTCGCTGCTTGCAAAAGACTTTTCAACTTTTTAATGGAATATGGAATGGAGCGAGTCTCCTTTACTTTCTTGAAATTTCATCGAATTTTGTTTTTCTATACGTCTTCGTTCCATTTCTCGATCATTCGAGAAGTGGAATGAAGACTTCATCCCCTGTTCATACCCGCTGTCCCGTAAAAGTCTCTCGTTTTAATGAAGATCGGCGAAGACGAAACGATCTGCAAAGCGACAGTCTTCCGTTCTTTCGCGTCCCTTCCCCGTCCGTGACGTAAGCCTCGCGAGGGTAAACTCCGAGTTTCACTTAAATTAGCAACCCCCTGCTTGAGGGTAAAACTTGTCGTATACTTTCTATGAAAGGGTCGATTAAACGCCTTCTGCACCTCCCTCTTTCTCCCTTTAACCAATAGGAGTCGGTCCTCATTGAACGATTGTTTCTCGATTCGAATGATAAAACAAAAATCGTCGTGCCCTCGTTCGCGAACGTTCGAACGTTTCAATACGGATTTACCGACGAACGCAAAATTACTCTTCATCAGTCTCCGTACGACGATTGCTTTCGCCTCGAAAAACCTCTCTCTCTCTTATTTTGTATACATCTGGAGCTTCCGTTTGATTCGTTTCATATATACCTACCACGCACCGTCCGCCCTGTTGCTATATACAAACAGCCCTTGGAATTAAATTGGAACGTGAGAGCAGCGAACACTGTAATCCCAATATCGTTCTTTTTGAGCGTCTTTCGCTTCGTTCGCGTAATATCCACAGCGATCTTACAAACCCCCTGCACCATTTTCATCAATCCCTCCTCATTTTCCCAAATTACCGAGTAAACCTCCTAGAGTTTCCTCTCGGCAACGTATATATCAAGGAATTTTCCATGAATTCGCGAGTCGAACTGTGTAACGAGTTCAACGAGTCTAATCGGGCTCAAAGTCAATGTACTTTAGAGTTATATTTCCCGGAGTAATATTTACATTGTTATTTATGTTGAACGTAGAATATATTTAACAACTTTAAGTCCCGCGAGGTAAAAGAGCCAAATTCAATTTCCTACGGAGCGTTAGACGCTTGGATGATTTTGACCTCGTTAATATACATCGAGAGTATTTACGTCAAGGGCCTGACGTGAGATACATATCGAGAGGTTCTTCGGCAAGAAATCGAAATTATATAGAAGCTTCACCACTTTCTCATCGATTCCACGAAACACGTAGAAGTCGATCTAATTATAAGACGAGTGGTATTAGAAACGAAATTCCAAATAAACAGACAAATGTGCAACTCTTCCAAGTAGAAATGAGGTTATATTCACGATCAAAACCAGCTACGAACATTCACCTCTCCCGCGCAACTACGCCCACGAAACTAATATCTGAAACACGGAGAGATCACTTCGAACACCAGCGATTTCATTGTCTCGTAACGTTCTACAACACACCCTCGGTACGCTATATATCTATCTCTATCTCTCTCCCTCCATGCGTTTCTAGTTTGCACCAGTGGTTTCCAATGCGACGGGACCAGATGCATTCCAGTCGATTGGAAATGCGACGGCCACGTCGATTGCGCCGATCAGAGTGACGAGATAGGGTGCGGCGAGTGTGGAATCAACGGTAACGGTAGTGCGATCCACGGTGGTGTTAACGCAACAGCTATGAGTCAAGCCTCCGGCGGCAACGGGTCTAGGAAACTGAAAAAATTCAACGCCAAGAATTACGGCAATCCTTATTCGAGGCCGAGCGTACACTGCGGCGAGAGAAGATGCATGTCAGCTGAACACGTCTGCGATGGTGTCATGGACTGTCCTTGGGGTCAGGACGAGAGAAATTGCTGTGAGTAGTTGATCTTGAATTAACCACTAGCGATATTTCGATCGTTTCTATTCATGAACGATTGTTGATCGAAATTAACGATTGCGTTCAGTGAGATTGAGCGAGAGAAACGGCGATATTGGGAAAGGACGTCTTCAGGTTTATCACGCTGAGAACGGAAGTTTCATCCCAGCTTGCATCGCTCATTGGGAGGACACCTCGGCTCAATCAATCTGCAATCTTCTCGGATACAAGTGAGTAGGATATTTTACGGTTCGATTGTCTGTTTCCTTCCTCCTCGCTCGACCGATTCCTTTCGGTGGAACGGACAGGCCGGAGTAAAGAGAACTCACTCTTCCCCTAAGAGTACGCGTGTCAAGAGGCAGAACCCGGGAAAGACTATAGCGTCAACGTTGTATAGCTTGTGTCTCGCGCGCGATTGGATACCCGTAGACCCTTTGCCACGATCCATCCGGCGGTATCGATATCGCGCTCGCCCGTTATCGCTCCCAACCCCCAACCCCACTGATCCCTGATCTTCGGGGTTGGTAATACGAAAGTCCGAGTATCTCGTATCACCGAGGGTGTAAGAGCAATCTCACGGTGGTCGCGCACACCCCTGAAAACCTTTCAAGACTCGATCATCGCCAATTTCGTTCCTTCATCCATCTCTTTCTCTCTTCGTCCCTTTTTCCATCTCGGCAAAGTATAATGCGGGAAGTTTCGTGTATAACGCGTTACGCGCATCGTCGATTTTCTACGATATACCGCCGCTTATTTTTCCCATTTCCTTCCTCGTTCGTCCAGCGCCATGGATTCTTCGATGCTGTCCATGAAAAACAATAACGGCACGATGATAAAGCCGATGATCGATACATCGCAACGATGGAGACTCGCTCAAAAGGGACAGGGAAATCTGCTTAAAGAACTTCAGGAGTGTACCGATCACAACGATTATCAAACCGTCGAATTGGCCTGTTCCGAATACGGTTGGATATTTGATATTATTCGTTTTATTATCCGTATTGTCATTTCACCCTCGAAGGTCTCAGGCATGATTCTTCTTGATCGTCGTGCCTTCAGCTTGTGGACGTAGACGTCACGTTTACGGAAACGCCAGACCTCAATCGAGAATCGTTGGAGGAACGGAAGCGGCTCCTGGCGATTGGCCCTTTTTAGCAGCCCTTCTCGGTGGACCCGAACAAGTTTTTTACTGCGCGGGAGTTCTCATCGCCGATCAGTGGGTTCTCACGGCTTCTCATTGCGTCGGAAAGTGAGTTTTCTACATAAAACACATGAAATTCTTCTGACGAATAAATTATAATTACCGATTTTTTTGTCGTTCGACGAAGCACATTCCATTTCCGGTGTATTAATCGATCTAATTTCTAATTGAATCCAACATAGCTTCAGCCACTCCGACGTCTCCGACTGGACAATACAACTGGGAATAACACGACGCCATGCTCACAGCTACCTCGGTGAAAAGCTCAAGGTCAAGAGGGTTGTGCCTCACCCGAATTACAATTTAGGCGTAGCGCACGACAACGACGTGGCGCTGTTCCAGCTTCAGGAACGAGTTCACTTTCACGATCATCTGAGACCGGTGTGCCTGCCGAAACCCGACACCGATCTGGCACCCGGGACGTTTTGCACGGTTATCGGCTGGGGTAAAAAAGAGGATACCGACGATTCCGAGTACGAGCCAGCGGTCAATGAAGTCAAGGTACCGGTACTGGAGAGAGAATTGTGCAATTTGTGGCTCGAGCACAAGGATCTCAATGTCACGGATGGAATGATCTGCGCCGGTTACCCAGAGGGCAAAAAGGACGCTTGCCAAGGTGACTCGGGTGGTCCGTTGCTGTGTCAGGACGAGCGCGACAAGGAGCGTTGGTTCGTCGGTGGGATCGTCAGTTGGGGTATAAAATGCGCCCATCCAAAATTGCCCGGTGTTTATGCCTACGTGCCGAAGTACGTGCCCTGGATTCGCGAAGAAATGGCCAAATATTCGGAACGCGACAAAGGGTAACATAAGAAGAACGGCTCCAAGGAGCCCGGGAAGAAGAAATCCGATGGCAAAGGATTCAGGAAGATGCTCGACGAGTGGATGTTCGAGGTACGCGGGGGAAGTTAGCACTGACGAGACGAGGTCGAACGAAGCAGAATGGTCCTTTCCGGAATAGAATTATCGGTGGAAAAAGGAAGGTGAAACGGGAATGGTGAGAAAAAGGGTCGACGATCTTGTCGAGTTAATTGATTTCGGTAGTTCTGTCGTCAGAGCGAGCGTAATGGTCCTCGCTGGAAAAGCAACAACAACAACAAAAAAGAACTTCATAAAAACGGAGAATGGGGTCAGTCGCTGGAGATAACGAGAAACGAAAACTTTTTATATGGCGATAGACGTGCTGTTTTTATTTTAACATTGTTTTTCCTTATACCAAACGCCAAATTAGATGTTTAGGTGATTTAGCTGCCGTTGTTAGGATCCAGATTGTCTATCTTGTTTGGGGTGTGCTCAGATTATAGATAACGATATGGGCGGATTAAGAATTAACGCGAGGAGTGAAGCAGGAGATGTAATGTTAAGTAAGCCTAGTAAGGAGCAAAGTGAGGAGTCGTCGTCGAGGACGGGTATTCGTTCTTACGGACTCCGCCCATGATAATGAAATACTCGGAAACATAGTAAGATATTTAATTTTATGAAGAAAAAAGATTTAAAAAAAAACACGAAAAAAATGAAGATGAAATCCGCGATACGTGTCATAAGCGAATCGTGATGCAAGAGGGTAAAAAAGAAGAAAAAAAAACAGATCCTCGTTGCAAATATATGCACCTGTTGAATATTCAGCGCATACTAACCTATAGTAAAGTTCAGATAATATACGGGCGAGAGAGTAACGGCCGTGGTATATTATTTTCTATGGAATTGAATAATAAGAAGAAATCGTTCCGTACACTAATCAACAAACGAAGCGCCCCCATAATTTTGGTAACGAAACAAAACAAAACGAAACAAACAAATTATTATGGATTTGCGAAGAAATGACAAACAGAAAAAAGAAAAAAATAATATTTAAAAAAAAAACTTAAAATCGCGCATGTGATGCGAGAAAAAACATTTTGTACGTCGTGGAGATAAATAAATGACGACGAGCCACCAAGTGGTCGAATAGACTTTTGGGTGTATGGTTTAAGCAAACGACAATACAATATATACACATACATATATATATATTATAAAAATATACCTACATTAGATTGTCATAAAAAAGAAATTTCACCAGAGCTTGACGAATCAATGAATTCAACTTTTTTGAAAATCTTGTCGATTATTGCGAGTCACCGGACAAAAAATGGGAAAAAGAAAAAGAAAAACATGATACACGAGACCGATACATACTCCCTCTGCTTGGGATCACGAGTTTCCGACTATACACCCATCGATAGTCGATATTATTAATGGTAACGCGCATGTGATGCGAAATTCTTAAATGAATAATATAATTGTCTATCGTGTATTTAAGACTTGTTAAGAGGAATAGTAAGAAACATAATTGACGAATAACGAGGACGGGAGGATTCCTGCAACGTAGCTTTAAGCATCAAACTGTGAGTATAGGCTTATCGATTATCCGTACGATATAACGGTGATTATGATGATAATAATGATGATATATAAATATGCTGTAAATACAGAGTTGATATACAACTGCAAGCTTTAACCGATCGAGTCGAGAACCACGATTGGAGAATTGTCCAGGCAATTGTCTCCGGATTGGTCCGTTCTCGATTCGAAAATACCGTTTAGGCAAGCGTGTAAATTTGTAGTCGACGGTAGAATAGGCTGTTGTATCATTACGGTATTATACAATTAAATCTTATAATCTCGCGTATATATATACTAGATGAAAAAAAAGAAACAAACAAAAAAAACAAATAACGTTGACTGAATTCTAGGGATAAACCACTGCACCAGCACTTTTTTGATTCGCACTCGAAAGATAATAGTTTTTAAACGCATATACTTTGTACGAGAAAAATTGTTTATAAAACGAAAAGAAGCTAGAAGCCTTACCGACTCGGAATCGTTCGAGCGAATAAAACGACTAGTGGTATTGTTGGTAACAGCTGCAATGATGGATATGATTTTTTTTTTGATCGTTTGAAAAACCAAAAATTAATTTCGCGCGATATTTTTATGACGGGTTTTACAGAATTTGGAATATTTACATTCCTCTTACGATTATTTTTTTCTCGAGAAAATCTGGAATTTATTATGCTTGCGAATAACAAAAATCGAGAGTATTTTTCCGGACAATAATTCAAAGAAAAAACGGGACAATAAACGTCTTCCTTAGTATCCAGACAACTGATAGTTGTAAAGAAAAAATATTAAATTTAATTAAATTTAAAAAAAACAATATGAAACTTAATAATAACCGACAATACTGTGTGAGCAGACAATAAATGAATAATGTTAGGCAATGTTCCAATGATGGACAATAAAACAGTAATGTTTAAGTCGTAAATTAAGAATCGATATGCGTAGAATATTAAAGTCGTTCGCGGTAAGGATAAAAAATGAATTGTATTATAATTCGTAGCGATATTAGGAGGAATGTGAGGCGAGAATCAATTTTCTCTCGGAGACGACGATGACGAATGGAAAAAAAACGAGTTTCACGCTCGTCGCAAAAAACAATCGCGATATTTTATTCCTTCCGTCAATGGACGAGGCGAGGTCCTCGCGACAAATAATCGGAAATATTACAGACAATCAGATTAGGTGAAAACTTTGTGAGGATTGTACGAATTTTCAAAAGGTACTAAAAGAGTTTTAAGGATCGCGACCGTTTTATCTCCGAGAGTCAACTGTAAGACGGATGCGCGACGCAGAGGTGCTTCGCATAGAGAACAAAAAATTATAAACATTAGGATAAGATATTGTAAAATTTTAGGATAAATAATTTATCGATTAATTATAATTGCGAGTGTGCAAAAATTTAACGATAAGTAATTAGCGTAACGAGACATATTTTTGAGGGTTTGTGGCGAGTTATAATGATTTCGTTCTCCACGGAGAAAAATTGTAGCGATTCGTTAGAAAAATGAAGAAACAAAAAATAAAAAGAACGAATCGAGATCGGGTGAAATCGTTCCTCGGAGGATCTGCGCGAGTAGTTTGAGCGGGTGATAAGAGAAAGTAAAAGTAGATTCAATTAATGCCGAAAAGCTCAAACAACTTTAATTCTCATGGACATGAATAATCGAACGAAAGGATTCGCGATTTCGCGAAAGGATTCAATTACGATAGAGAAAAAAAACAAGAAAAAGAAAAAAACGAATGAATTATCCGATGCTAAACGAGTGACGTAGAAGGTCGAATGAACAATGTGACAATATGAAATTGTTGTTCTGTAACACACAGATGTACTGAATAATGAGAATTATTTTAATAGAACGGCGATATGTACATCGGACACGGGATTCGTGAAAAAAAAAGAAAACAAAAAAATAAAATAAAAATACGCGATCTCAATTTGTAAGCCTTTTTGGAGGAGATTTTTAACGGGGGAAATACGAGTCAATATCGATTAGTCAATGTAGACCAGTAGATGCGTGTAAGATTCGTGAGTAGTGACGAACAAAAATAATAGTCTAATAGAAACTCTCAAAGTAGTCGACGTCGTTATATACACGTACTATCCGCTTAAGTATAAAACGAAATACTGCGCACAAACTACACAATGTCTGTGAGATAGACACACTTTTCGTCGTAATACGAATGAAAAAGTTGCATAACTACTCCTGTCAAGTCAATGTCGAAGATCAGTCAAAAATACTATATATATATATATATATTATTATACGGTAGATAATGAGACAACAATAGTATCTCGTCTCTGGGCTTTATCCTCGTGTCGATAAAGAGACGTTTAAAATACACGTAACACACATAGTGCACATATACATGCATTACTCAGCAAGGACAAGTGAGGTAGAATAGCGAGAGATTATTATTGGTAAATGAATATTATAGAATTTAGAAAATAAACATATATATATATATATACATAGAAAATAACGTACGTGTTACGTTATAAGAATTATCGTGGAGAGTCGACTAGCCATTGGCCTCCATTACAATCGTTATTGAGCTTGCTACGAGTACGAGTTTCTATCCAAATTTGCTGAAGTGAAATATTTACAACATTCACAATTTTCTTCTTCTTTTTCACGAGCCTTTCAACGAGCACATGCGTGTCACTGTAGACATTGAGGACAAGATTATTCGATTTATTAGTCCAAGACACCAAAGGGTTTACCGTAGTATAGCGATCGTTTATCGTGAGCGAAATTGGTACACTTTTAAGATTAGACTCAATGTCGTCTTCCTTAGGAAATTTATTGCTGTTATTAGTCTGGCCAAAGCGTAATTGTATTTTTTTCGTAAAAAAGATTATGGTACATGAATATCCGTCAGAAACGCGATTACTTTTTGGCCAAGCCGTCATAGCTGCCATCAACATTTCTTAATTATCGATCGTGGTCATCCATTATAAATGCCATTTTTTCATTCTACTCGAAATATTCATCCAAAGAGCACAAATTTTCTTCCGATAAAAACAATATTACAAAGATAATTCAGTTGTTCGATAAATTGTCGTAGTGTTATGTGTATTACAAACAAAATTGGAGGATATTTTCAAACGTAATTACTCGGGGATGTCACGTTGCACTGGACCGAACCGTACAATCAATGCTCAATATTATCGACATACGAATGATTTTAGAATTTTACTATCTTTTAGAGCAGCATATGAAATCCAGACATTTCGTTTCACGGTAATGAAGCTTTAGAGTTTCGCACAAAAAAGATAAACACGCGTTGACATAATCCAATGATTTTTTATCACTTCGCGAACATTAATCCATCGTAACGTGAAAGGAGAAGACAAAAAAGACATAATTGAAAAAAAATATATATATTAAACGCTATGCGAAGTTACGTAATGTTTGTATGTTGGATATATTAAGTGTTGGACATGTAGGTACGTGGAAAATTGGATGTGTTCGCTGTGATGGGTACGCTATTGGCTTGGGAAAAAAAATATGACTTATATCTAGATCGTAGCGAGACTAAAAGTAAATAACTTAAGTGTGATCAAAAATGAAAAAAAAAACGAAAAAAATAACCAACAAAAGACAGTCGTCGCTGCCAATCGCTTAGATGTGCGTACGTGGCTTCTCTAATTGGTCGAAAAATCTATTCGAACGGATAAAAAAAATTCCCTTGTTCGTAACTTCGTTAGAAACGTGAATTTGGAACGAATTTGAGGAATAGGGTCGAAAAATTCCAGACAAAGACGAATCAACAACGCGCTTTTCTATAGATGACGAAAACAAAAAAAATCGCCACTGGAAGGATTTAGTAGTGCGTCGACGCTTGCACTGCCTTTCCCTTCGTTAGTATCAACGTCAAGCGAAAGCTATACAATGCTGTTGCATAAATTGTGCTGTAAACTATAATTATATTAAATATGAAAAGAAAAAGAAAAAAAAAGACAACTATAATTGTAACAACGACGTTGTAACGTCGAGGGTCACTCACTCTTGCGGGACGAGAGTTAGACGAGTTTACATACCGTGTAGTACGAAAAACTATAATAGCGTTAAATACACCGATACCCTGATGACGATTAAATGCGAAATCGAGACTTGCCGAGAAGGAAATTTAGAAAACTGAAAAATTGAGGAAGTCGGGGATTTCGTTTTTGTATATTTTTGCAGATCGTTCAATTTCCGTGCAGTGTCTATAGAGAAAGAGAGGGATAGAAATTGATAATAACCGCTATTTACACGCATCACACACGTCGTTAATACAAAAAATTAAATAAAAAATAAATACGTGAAGATAAAACTGTAATTTTTTGAAACAGAGATCCATCACCGAAAATGTATCGGACCATGGAAGGATTCTGCAAAAATATACGACGATTGTCCAATGGTGGTATCATAACGAAGAAAAAAAAAACAAGATGTAGCAGTTTGTGAGGTGGTAGAAACGTCTCAGATTGGTACAAAATCTTTATTAAGAGAACTATGAAGAACACTATATTACATAAATGGGGAAGATATGTGAAAACAGAACAGACAAAAAATAAATAAATATTATATATGCATACAAGAAAAAAAATATATATATAAGATGAATATTGATATATCATATATTTATGGAAAATGCGTGTTGGCAAATAAATTATGTATTCAGAACGTATACAAGGTCTATTAATCATTCGATCCTATACCGAAAATAGAATAAATAATTAGAAAATGTAATAAACTGTTGCATATCTGATTTCGTACTTTTTTTGTTTTTGTTATTTATTTGAAGGAATCTTTCATACCGATTGGTTTGCTAAAAAAGAAATATCGGTAATGTAGGAAATAGTTATACCACTTGTTGGTAACTTATCAATCGTCGGTAACCTCGGGATTAGCCTGTAATATCAACAGTCGATAATCCGAAAAAATTTACCATCAGTCGTCGTCCTAGGAAAACAATCCCTAACATAATTATCTACTGTCGATAACTACGGTGTGGACTTAATTCTACGGAATCGAAGAAATTCTATGAAACGTTCCACGATATTGTATCTTCCTTTATACTCTCGATCTTCTACGCACAAAAAATACCGATGGTAAAGTAACTTCCGAGGATTTAGCAAATATAATGGAATACCCGTGATCGCGTTACAAAAGCGCCAAAAGGAAAATAAGCAGAAGATAATAAATGCGCCGACGATCCTTCGGTGCTTCGGATCATCCCTCTTGCGTGTAATCCTCGCATCAAGACCAAATTCTTTGTAATCTCGTATCACGCTGCTCGACGAAAAGTCGCACAGGCAACATACGGAGTATATACGTCATCCCCTTAATCCTCCGGATGATTTTACACCATTTTGCGTCCTATCCGATGCGACGTTAAATAGAACGAGAGAACTAGTGTGACGGAGGGTGGACGTTTTTTTTCCATCCAAAGGGTTTTGATTCACAAAAGGGAACGACGGGGGAAGGTTAAGAGGGGGTGTGTATGAACTCTCAGGGGGGATCGAGCACCAGTGCACGCTAGATGGGATTTGCGGCGATTTGAAATCTATCCGCGTGAAATCTCTCTTCTTTGATCGTGTTTGTCCTAAACGCATATATATCACCAGAACTCAACGATCCAGGAATTTTCAGATAAAACGTGATTTAAAAATAATAACGAGGGATGGCGCAAGGGTGCATGCTCGTTAATTTAGCTTCGATAAATAACCGTTTAAGACATACAGCCAGCCGTGTGAAAATTAATGCAAGTCTGAAAGACGAGTTTCGAAGCGAGGAAAATCCTTCGTTTGCCCCGCTGGAGGGCGCTTTACTCTCAACAGCGAAAAAAAAAACCTTAAATGATAAAGCGACGTTCCTCGCGTATTAACTGCACACGCAGCGTGTTACCCGCTTATTATTACTAATTAAAACAAACACGATTACGAGTTTCAACTTGAATTTATAACGAAGGTTCGTTAAGGGTGAAACTCACCACCCGGCCTCTTTTCCTTACCGGCCTTAAATTAAAACTTTCCAAAGATAAATCACGATACCCTTTTTTAATTTCTCACGATAATACCAAGCTTGGGTTGGATCATACGATTTTATTCATACGATTCCAAGATATTTTCAATCCTGTCACTTGGATCCCCGAATGATTATTTCAAATCCTGTGACACGGTGAGCGTATTAATCGATCTCTCTCTCTCTCTCCCTGCGTGGCATAATACCCTCTTAGCCCGTGTGTACCGTATAATACACGTGGGCACGACGAGGGAAGCCCACAATAATAATAATAACAACAACAACGTAGTCCAGTCGCATTATCGATCGGTAGCCGTCGACCGATCGATTCCTCGTCAGACCTTTTATAATATCGACGTTTAGTCACCCGCTGGGACCGAGGAGGATCTGCTTATCCCCGCGTTCTCCACCTCGGGGATTATACAAACGCGTGGTTATGCATTAAGTATTTACACCCCGAGGAGAATTTATCCCCCACTTCGTCTTCCACCCCTTTCTCCGTACCCTCGAGATTGTATACAGCGCACGTGTCCACTCCGACACGTTTCGTGAATCAACAAGAAGCGATCTTACACTCCGGAGTATAATTTAGAAAGAAAACCACAAAAATACAAAGTTGTACGAAAATTTGACTGGTCGGAGATCGCGATCGTTCATCTGTGCTTTTCGTTATG